>BJCO01757003.1:0-27927 GCA_018326465.1 Flaveria floridana | reverse complement strand
TGGTGCTAAAGTCGATGTATTGCCGACTCCTAGGAGCCGTATGCTTGTGCACTAGGGAACCAAGTACACTTAGCCAATCATATAAACATATAATCTACTCGAGGTTTGATTGTACTATATGTGTTCTATAAACTTGCTAACTTATAACATATGACATGAATTGCTACTTAAAAACCCATGGGATATTATGTATATGAAACCCTTGGAAACTCACCAACTTTATAGTTGACCCGTTATTTTTAACATGTTTCAGGAAATGCCAAGTTTGAAGTCATCATATGAAGTTTGCATAAATCTAGGATTTGGACCTAGATTAAAGAATGAAAAGCTTTGGATTACTTTTGTTTTATGTTTTGACTTATTTCATGTTTAAACTTATGATTGTAATTGCATTTGCAACTTATAATAATAATATTTACATTTAAGGTTAGCGTTATGTGGCTGTGAACGATCTTAACTCTCACACCTCGACGTTTCCGCCGTCAAGGTTGGGGTGTGACAACTTCGTCTTGCTGCTTCCCCAGGTCTCTTGCTTGATCCACTACCGCCGCCGACCACCTTCTTGGTATCAAACCACTTCCTCCTCTCTTCCACGGCCGACTTTTTATCCTCAGATCTCTCATGCTCAATCCACCCAGCTCTTACTAGGTCGTCAGTCAGGCTACTGGTAACGTCAACTGCAGCCTGTAGGGTAGTAGGCCTGGAAGACCTAACCATGCCCCTTACCCTTGGGTGTAACCCCCAGATGAAACGGGCTACGCCCTTGGATTCGGGCATCACTAAGTGTGGTACCAGTCGGGAAAACGCAAGGAATCGGTTGATGTGCTCAGTGTAGTTCGGGCCTTTCATCTCCAGGTTTAGAAATTCGGCCTCGAGTCTCTCTAGCTGGTTAATCGGGCAGTACTTGCCGGCGATGAGTTCCCTGAATTCCGACCAGTTCATTCTACTAATGGCATCTCGAACTCGAGGTTGGATGATGGTTCTCCACCATTTGAGTGCGGGTTCCTTGAGAGATTGAGAAGTAAATCTCACCATATGCTCCAGCTTGCATTCGCTGATGTCCAACACAGCTTCGATTTCATCCAGCCACCTATATGTTTCAATTGCACCCTCGGTGCCATAGAAGTCCTTTGGTTTGCAAGCCATGAATGTTTTATAGAAGCACCCATTCCTAATAGGTGGAATAGGCGAATGGGTAGGAGCTACAACATGTGGTGAGTTGGAGCGCGTTCGGATCCTAGCAGGTGATGTCGGTGATGACTCTTCAGATGGCTCAGTGTCGTCAGAAGTCGCGGATAGCCAGCCAGGGTGTCCGCACCTCTGCAAGTATGCCTCGTATTCGGTTTGTGGCTTCACCCTCCTCAGTGTCCTAACAGGAGCAGTCTCATCCACGGGAGGTGCGGGTGCTTTACCTCTTTCCGCCATAATATAGTAATCCTGTAAAAATTGTCATGAGTAATTTTGTTTCTCATAGCTCATGATCATAGTAATAGTACTAGTAATAGTAGTGATGGCAGTTGTTTCTCATAGAGTTAGTATCCATTAGTAATTGCATCAGTAAGCAGTAGTATCTCATAGAAGTTGTATTCATTAGCAATAGTATCAGCAAGCAGTAACATCTCATAGAAGTCCAATTAAAATTTTAACTATGACTATGTTAAAAGAATTCCTCAAGTCATCTAATCCAAAGGTCACACTTAGGCTTTGTGCTGGAATTTACGCGTCTGATAAATTCATGATTACGTTGATCAAGTGTAATCATCAATTTATCCAACCCGCTTACCCCAACATTTACCCAAGCAAGGACAGTCCTACAGTCTCAGGGTTGTAGCCTAGGGTCTACTAAGGTATTCCCGATTTCTCTACAACCTGTGGCTCTGATACCAATCTATCTGTCACACCCCGGGCCCAAGGAGGGTGGGACGACACAGACTAGCAAAAGATGTGGCAGCAGAAACAAACCATCATAAGAGCACACAAGTAGAGATAATCACATGGCATTATAATAACTAAAATGAAATCCGAGACTAAACGGCTTAGCCCGGTTACATCAATTGTTTCATGTCAAAAGTACATAATTAGAGTATCATTCATAACAAATTGTTCAAAAGTTGTAAGCAAAGTCTATAATTCCATGAGGTCAGGGTGCTAAGTAATCCATGCATCTTCCAAGTCAACTAGGCCTTCATCAAAGGTTACCTGAAACATGCTCAAAATAAATTATGTCAACTAAAAAGTTGGTGAGTTCAAGTGGTTATAGTTTAAAAAAAAATAAAAGGGACTCTTAAAGTCCACAAGTTAAAGTTTTTGTATCTATTGTAGCTGTTGTGGGGTCACAACCAACCCTGCACTCAGTCCCGGCTTGCCTCTTCTAAAGTTGTGTTGAACCGGTTAACCCCAAAAGGGAGAATCTGAGCCTCATAGTAGTGGACCCACATGCCGGATGGTCCACCTTTTTATCTTATATAAACTTGTCATATGCCACATACGACCCCTCAGGATCTCAGTGGGGTACCTCCCTGTAGCGGGAGCCACTGTGTGTGGGGGATTCCCCAAATAGATCTATCCATATAAAGCAAGCGGTTCACAATAGAATTAATGATTGTGATTCATGTATCAGCAGATATCATCAAAATCCACAACATAAGCATTATATAGTATCACAAATAATAGTTTCATTTTAAAAGAGCATGCTTCATCCCCAAAATAAAAGTAAAAAGGGGGACACGAGAACTCACCTTAGTATCAGTCAGGTTCCAAAAATCGCAGACAGTTTCAAGTCCTAGCACCCTATAATCATGATTCAAGTAATAAGCTATAGATTCTTAGATCATTGCAAGTGTAGTTGGGTTTTGATTGATAATTAAAGACACTCGTGGCTTTGTTTCTTAGAAGTTTACATTAAAAGTTTACTTTTTAGGAAAGTTAATGTTCTAGCGTGTGTACATCAAGTTTTCGGGTCCTTATAAGTTTATTATCACATGAATAACCCCAATATTAGTTTCTAGTCATGAGATCGCTGAAATTTACTAAAATGCAAAATTTACACTTTTAGTCCCTGAAGTTTTCAAAATTTACGGTTTTTACCCCCAAGGTTGTCTACTTCACATTTTTCACCGAAATATCAACTTGGGGTTCTAACTTAATTAAATAATTTAGTTTTTATAGTTTTTATTCCCTTTCCATTTTTAAACATTTTCTCTAAAAATCATTCGGTTTAGGCTCACTTTCCATTCGGGTCCCCGTATTAAGTTCGTTATTGCCACTTTAGTTCCTCGATATTTTCAGCCAACGACAACCCAGTCATTCTGCCTAAAACCTCCTAATATGTCGATCTAGCACTCGGGAAAATCCATACATTTCGATTATAGCCCAAAACCGGTCGATTTAGCATGGTTTACATACGTCTAAAGGTCATGAGTCATACGTGCACATCCAGCAGGTTATTAGCAGTGTAAAAAATCAGATTGTGGAGTAATTTAGAAGCTGTTTATGCGTGAGTTAGTATCTTAGGTTGGGAGGGTTCTACAAACAACCGGTTACACAATGATTAACTACACGAAAAGAGTGTTTTAGAGGTAATATATGGCATACCGAAACTAGATCAACAAATTTCTGGAAACGCTTACCTCAAACAAAGTTTTGGAGTCCCTCAAGAACACGATTTCGGTTGCAAAATTCTGTTTTAAGCAGACGAACATGGTTTGAGATAGGGCAGAAGTTAAAATTCAAACGTTTGAGGAGCGGAAATACGATTTACTTACACGTTAGAGATGCTCGAGTAGCGGGTTCTTGAATACACTTGCTAGAATGGAGAAGAAATGCTGATGAGAGTGTTTATGCTCTCGGTTGAGAGAAAGAATCCGAGAGAAATGGAGAGTGAGAGGTTTGAAGTAAATGAGAGTGCTTGCATGTATAGAGAAGTGGAAAAAAGGTGGAGTGTTACAGTGATTTTTGGGGTTTTCGAAGGGGTTTTTCCATTGGTGGGTTTGGACGGCCATGCAAACTAATATATTTTATTTATTTTGTTTGTATGTTGTCTTATTATTATTTTTGTTTGTTATCCGCGGTTATGGATGGGTGTGTAACCCCCATCGGAAATTGTCTAAGTGTTGAAAGACCATATTTGTCTCAAATAATCACACAATAGTTAGTTTCTATACAAAAGTTAGTCTCTATACAAAAATAAGTCTCTACGTACCAATATTGGATGTAAAATAAGTGTGGAAAATAAGCAGAAATCGATCTTTTACATGATTTCATAAGAAAAATTCTAGGCACATTAGCATTGTTTAGGCGCATGACAACTGTTTGGGCGCATGACAACTGTTTGGGCGCATGACCACTGTGCGGGCGCAAGACAACTGTGCGGGCGTAAGACAACTGTTTAGGCGCAAGACAACCGCTGAAACGCCCAAGACTTAGCCGCGGGGGCACTTTTCCAGGCACATAAGCACTGTTCAGGCTCATGAGTACTATTCAGGCGCATGACTAAGAAAATTTCACTTAGATATTTTTTGCATTAGTCCTTGACTCATCTTGAAGTCGAGGAGGGGTTGTTACATGACACATGACATCGTCACATGTCTCTCTAAAATTTGTTTGTTTCTCTCTCTTATTTATGATTACGTTAATTACTAATAATATTATTTTATTTATTTATATTAAAAATTATTTTAATAGATTTTAAAAAAATCTTTTTACTAATGTTACTTTTAAAGAAGCAAATTTTTATTGATAAGAAATTTTTCTAAGACATCAAACATATTTAAAAATTCTAAATATTTTAGACTTGGTGTTTCCATTAGTAATTGTAGAGTAAATTACATGGATCGTCCTTAGTTTTGCTTAAATTTCACCTTAGGATTGAAAAATTACTGGTTTAGTCTTGAGTTTAAAAAAACACAATTCGTCCCTGGGAAAAGCAGCCATCACATTATTCCATTACGTAACTGAAAATTGATCATTTTACCTTTCCTTTTCCTCATTGAACCTAATCTCAACCACCACCACCACACACCCGTATCTCCACCACGACATGACACACCCCATCTTCAACGCTCCACCACACCACCATCACCCTATCTCCACCGCACAACACACCCTAAGGCTAAATGTACACAAAACAATGACAGACAAAGGTTATCAATATCTAATAGAAACTCAGAGCTTCAGATGATGCCACGGTTCGCTGCTGTCTAACACCAGTGTTGAGAAAACTTTAGTCATGACGACGACCCTGCTCCGCCACCCACATCTGCACCTTGATCACCGCCTTCCTCCTCCTGCCCCTCTCCATCTCCACTTTCTACCTCCGCATAAGCTCCGATCGCCACCACCAGCACCACCAACACTCCGACCCACTCCATTCAATCCCTCCTCGACGACATTGACCCCGCCGATCGTAACTCCTCTGTAGAATAGATCAATATTCTAGACGACAATCCTCACGATGATCTAGATTCTGAAGAATAAATCCCTAGATGCTTAAATGCCAAAGAGTTTTATGGTGGTGGAGATGTGGGTGTGTGGTGGTGGTGGCAAGGAGTGGTGGTGGTGGTTGAGATTAGATACAATGAGGAAAAAGAAGGGTTAAATGATTAATTTCTAGTTACTTAACAGAATAATTTAACGGTCATTCGACCTAGGGATGAAATGGGTTATTCAAACCTTATGATTAAACCAGTAATTTTTCAATCCTCAAGACGAAAGGTGAAATTTGAGCAAATCTAAGGAACGATCTGTGTAATTTACTCTAATTTTTATAAACCAAATAATTAAAATTTAGAGCTATAATAAGAAAAATTTTACATATGATATATTTAAAATAATTTATTTAATATTTTATTTAATAATAATCTTTTTATTTTATTTAATATTTATTTATTCAACACGTTACCCGTGTAATACATGAGTTTACTAAAGATAATTTTCTATAATCACAACTTTTTCATTTTTTTTCAAATACAACCTTACTGTGAGTTTTTCCCCCTACATTTCGCTATTCAAAATTTAGTTTGTTCTCCATATGTTCGTCACATGTTTTTCTTTATGGATTCACGCATTGTAGTAGACGTTGATAACATTCATATTTTCCATAAGAAAAACGAATTCTGGACTTTGATGATAGCACTGGAAACCTTATATAAAGATATGAAATATCATGTTACAATGTTGGTCTTAAAGAGTGGAAAAACTAACATTAAAATGTCAAGCAAACCTATGTATTGAATGGGGTAATATACATAATCGTCTATAAGGAAAACAAAACTAAAGTTATTGATAACATTCAAAACTTTATGTAAATATTGAAAGTGTCACAAACTCATACATTATGGCAAGGTCCTTGATAATTTTATAAGTTTATGTAAATAACTGAAGTTGTTAAGAAAGTTCATGTTTCAATATGAATAATAACTTTGTAGTGAAAATAACTTATATATAAATAAACGTGTACCAATTTAAATTTTATACACATCATGTTTTAAAAGGTGTAAGAAGAAATAGAAAGAAAACTATGAAAGGTGAAACATTGAATTAACTTAGATAGCTGGTACATTTGTGTTTTGATTACTTTTATATTATGACGCACCATAATACCAAACCTTTATGTAATAATTGTAAATGCGTGAAATACAAATTTTTTCTTTCCTATATTGACATACGAGTAAGTAACAAGTAAGATGTCTATTTGAAATATGAGATGTGACGTTGAGAGTATATTATTTTAAGAAAATATCTAATAATAATAAAATATATTATATTCGACCTTACTCCATTTTTAGGTTTCTGTATTGTTAGAATTATCATAGAGGTTAATGCTAATCAAAGATCTCTTGGTATATAATTGAAGTACAAGGAAGTTACTTTGGAAGATTTGATCATACACAAAGAAAGTTTACTAAGTGTCAAATCTTCCGAAGCCAAAGACAGAAATTATCTGAAGCCAAAGATGAAGTCTTCCGAAGCCTGAAGACAAAGTCTTTTGAAGCTTGAAGGCTGATTTCTTCTGAAGACTTTGAAGACATGTGTCCTTGACATACTTTTGACAAAAGCTTAACAATTTTCCACTGCTAGCTCTGAAAACTCACCAACTTATACAAGTTGGTGATTATCTTCATACTTTTATCAAGTGTAAATTATGATGTTTGTGTCTGTAACTTTCCACTCTTGTACTTTTATCCTTTTTATGATATATTAGGATGTGAGCTATTGCATGTCATTACTTGTTTGTTCTCTGCTTCTTTTCCTGGTACCCTATTTGATCTAGTAAGTGTATATTCTCCAACTTTAAAAGTGTGCCATAACCATAATCGGTCCTACAATTAGTATCAGAGCTTTGTAGGCTCTTGATTGTAAGATCTCACCGTCTTAAATCTCTGATGTTCATCCTAAGCGGTTATCAAATGGAGATAGCAGAGAACCACAACATCATCATATCTGCTACCTGACAATTCACAAAAAGTATTCTCTCATCACCTTCCCAGAGACACCAAGGGAAAGCTACACTCAAGGAAGCCCATTTCAAGAACCCAGTTCTTCTCACGCCTTTATGTCTTCAGATGAAGTTATGGAAACTTTATCTTCACTCTTGAAGACCTGGACTATATCCATAAAGATGATCTGGATTACATGAAGATTCAGCAGATGGCTCTACTCACTCACAGAGCCAAGAAGTTCTACATGAGGATAGAGAAAAATTTTCCAAGTAATGTGACCAGTGGAAAATTTGGACTAGATAAAAGAAAAGTTAAATGTTACAACTGTAATTAAATGGGCCAAAGTACATTGATGCAACTCTAAGAACTAAGAAGCCCAGCAAACCAATGCAGCAATCTACAGTTGCTGTTGAACATGAAATCTTTTACTAGAGCCTTTAGGTAGAAGATGTCTCTCCAAACGAAGCCCTGATGGCAGATTATGATGAAGCTAAGGCATTGAAACATTTTTGTACTCCTGAATGCATTACTAAATTGAACATGTACTAGTCCTAGGACTTGGAAGTAAGATCTGATCTTGAGTCCTTGAACATTTTTAAAGTTGATTTTAAAAAAGCAGAAAATGACTATAAGCTTAAAATAGAAGACTTAAAGAAGACCATTTCTACTCTAAAACATGAGCACGCAAATTATAGGAGTCAGATCAAAGATCTTTTACCAAGTTAACTGAATGCTAGACTGAGCTTCTTATCAGCAAAGCCAAGGCAGAAATATGTGTTTTTGAAGAAGGAACCTTCAAGAACATCGTATCTTCATCCTTGCGTGTAAAGATTTTCTATTAGAACCGAAAGGAACTAGGATCAAGTGAAATATTTCCTCCACACACATTACTATTTGTCTGATCTCCAAGGTGTGGAACTCATGAAGATGAGCTGCCTCTCATTGATCCTATCCTAGAGGAAGACGATGCTTAAAAGGATACAGTGAAGGATGAGCCAGAAGTGAGTGAAGAGGTTCATCATAAGAAAGGTCACTATAATCTTGGATGGCCAAGTCTGCTAGAAAGAATTTAATCATGTTTGCTAGAAAGAATTTAATTATGTCTGCTAATAGAAAATCAAAGAAAGTCTAAAAGATCAAGCCCACCTTCAATCCCAGGTAAAAACAAGTCATTATCTCTATTGGGTTTGAGGTGAAGAAGATTGAAGACTTAAATAAGGACTCTAGTACCAGGAGTCCTAGTTCAAGTTCAAACCATCCTAGTCAAGACAAGAAGGCTGAACAAGTATGCACCACTGCTGTACAACCTAAACCATCCAACTCCAAAGGTAAGCTTCACCCTTAGAAGCTTGTTGCATCATCTATGAAGATGCAAAAGGCCATGGAAAGGGATCAAGATTAACTTTCTCCTCAGAACAAAACTTATAGAAATAAATTTTGAGAAAATTAATAGAGGGTCAGTTGCTTTTATAGGTGAGTTAGGAGGTTACATTAATGGAAGGGGCATGGTCATAAATGGTAAGCTTAGGATTGAGAAGGTAAAATTTGTCAAAGAGCTTGAGTACAATCTTTTGAGTATATCTTAATTTTATGACCAGATACATAACAAGCTCTTTACTAAGCATGAGTGCATTGTTCTCAAGCCCAAGGTGATCATTCCTTAAGAGTATATGTTGCATAGAGCCCCCAGAAAGAGAACATGTACATGATGGATTTGCAAGAAACCTCCCTTTCAGGAGATGTTTCTTGCTTTCTATCTAAAACCAATAGTGATGAGTCTTTCATTTGGCATAAAATAATTAAACTTTAAGAATATGAATAAACTAATTAAAGATGATTTAGTAACTTGAATGTCAAAGAAAGAGTTTACAAGTGATGACCATTGTGTTCCATGTCTGAAAGAGAAGCAACATAAAGTGTCTCACAAGCCAAAAGAAAGAAACTCCATCACTACACCCCTGCACTTATTACAATATGGATCTCTTTAGCCCTATTAGTGTAATAAGTCTAGGAAAGACCTTATATTGCTTGGTGATTATAGATGATTTCACAAGATCAGTTGGGTCTTCTTCCTTAGAACTAAGGATGAGACTCCAGAGATCTTGAAGAACTTCATTTTAAAAATTAAGAATCAATTTGATCACAAGGTTAAAACCATAAGATGTGATAAAGAAACTAAATTCAAAAACCAAATCCTTGATACATTTTGTGATGAAAAGGGTATTACAAGATAATATAGTGCTCCTAGGACTCATCATCAAAATGGTATTGCTGAGAGGAGAAATAGAACACTTATTAAAGTTGCAAGAACCATGTTATCTGACTCTAAAGTACCCATCACCTTCTGGGAAGAGGCAGTCAACACTGCTTGCTATATGCATAATATAATTTTAATAGTTAAGACTCATGGTAAGACTACATACGAGCTATGGCACAAATAAAAACCTTTCATTAGTTTCCTTATATCATTTGGATGTCCTTGCACTATCTTGAATAGCAAAGATCAAGTAGCCAAATTTACTGAGAAATTAGATGATAGACACTTTATAGGATACTCTTCCTAAGCTAAGGCTTATAGAGTATACAATCTCAGAACTAGAGTAGTTAAGGAGTCAACCAATATGACCTTTAATGAGTACACTACTAGTGTGAAAGTGCAGGATCGGTGTTGCTCTCTTAACACAAGTTTTATATCACAAACTCACTAAGTCTCACTCGGTTGATGAAGCAGAATCTCTAACTAAGTTGACAATAATATAATAAATTAATGAACACAATATTGGTTTTTAAGATACTTGCATATATTACTTCTCAACTTAGTATTATTAGACTCTTACAAGCATGGATTGATGAGTTATAATGAGAAACTATATATACTACTATCTACAACCGGTTATACTTGGATGATCAGCTAGAATTTACAACTAGATAAATACTACATTGCTAGAAGTAAAGTATCTAAGATAAGACACTATCCTAGATTAGGTAGTCATGACAGGTCCATGACTTACCTTTTGTCACCAACTAAAGATGGTAACTGTACTAATTGATAAAGGTGAACAGTGGACTAAAGTATGGTCAACTACATGGGCGTGGGAAAGCGCCATGCATTTGTCAAAGGTTGCAGCGGATATCAGACAACCCATACTTATATCTGCTGGTTCATAGTTGGTTCTTCCGAAGGTAAATGGCTTTGGAAGAATAAGTTCTTCTAAGGACATTTATACTTCAGAAGAAACAACTTCTTTTGAGTCTTCTGCAAGCCTTCATGACTTTCTTTTTCAGAAGACATTGCCTTGGATCTTCTCAGTGTGAATACTTCAAAAAAGGAACTTCTTAGGCTCGGAATATTTAGTTTTGTCTTTGATGGTCCTTCATATACTTCAAAAGGAAAACTACCTAGTCTCAGAAGACTTAGTTTTTCCTTCAGAAGCTCTTCATACTTTAAGCTTTGAAAGATCTTCAACTTACCTTTAGAAGAGTTGCTTTAGCTTCAGAAGGCTTCTTCAATTGTACTTCAAAATTCTTCTAAGTGTTTTTTATATTGCACCAGCCTCATATGATCCAACAAACTTCCCCTAGGTTGATACTACCAAAACGTCACTCCCTTCTGCTCCTTAAGGTTTTCAACACCAAGGAGAGCAAATATTTGTCTGTTTCCTTGTTCTTCGTTAGTATGGTGGTGAGCAGCCCTAGTATGGTGGTGAGGAGCTTGTACAGGTCATTCATGGATAATAAATCAAGTCTGTTGTTCTGACTGACGTGCACTTTTTGTTATGTCCCTCTAAAGAGAGTTAGTTAATAGGAATTGTAGTCCTATTCCCATCTAACTATAGAATTATAAGTTGGGCCTTCAACCATTTGTAAGAAGGCTTTCCTTTTATGGTTGCACCTTCTTCCTGATCCTTTGGTCTCTTCTTTAACTCTTCTTCAGTTTTGGCTTTCTTTTTTAGTTCAGCCAGATGAAGACTGCTCAGATAATTTCTGATATGAGTAGCAACCTGAGAGTTGAAGAGATTGGAGAATGGTTTCTCTACTAACTTAGTAATGTCAAATCTATTATAATGTAGCAGAGATGAAGTATCAGTCTTGTTTACTTCACCATTCTCACTTTCCAAAGCAAAGCTGTGGGAAGGTTCATTGAACCTCCACTAGACAATTTGTCTTCTAGGATTGAGGGGCTGAGTTGGTAGCTTATCCACTTTCCTAGTATATAGCAAAGTAACTAGTCTCCTTATTAACTTCTCTTCTTCTTCTTTTAGTGTGTCTGAATTAGTTGCAAGAAGTTAGAGAGCTTAGTCCAGTGTTCCCCTAGGTAGATCAAGGAATGCATCTCTTATAAGGGAACTAGAAGAGACATCAATGTACTTCAGCTTAATTGACTCTTTCTCACAAGAGATATCGCTCAAAGTTACAGTTAATGAGCTTCCTCTTGATCTCCTAAATTCTTCTAAGCTCAAGGGCTTAGAAGGTTCGAAAGTTGGTTTGGGTATTGATTGGGTTCTGGCTTGTAAGGGAACTGGAAGAGACATTAATATACTTCAGCTTAATTGACTCTTTCTCACAAGAGATGTCACTCAAAGTTGTACAGTTAATGAGCTTCGTCTTGATCTCCTGAATTCTTCTAAGCTCAGGGGCTTAGAAGGTTCAAAAGATGGTTTGGGTATTGATTGGGTTCCGGCTTGTGTTTTGGGTTTTAGGATAAGTACTAATGGTGGTTGGTGGGAAATAGTGGGTTTAGTGGGTGAAGGTGTGTGTGTGCCTGATGGTATGGGTTCAGGAGTGTAAGGCTTAATGGTTGGTTCAGTTTTGATGGGGAAGGGAAAATGTGTGGGCATAGGTTGTGGTTTGAGTATTGGTTTGGGTGTTCGTTTTAGTTTGTATGTTTGTTTGGGTGCCATCCTCTAATCACTTGGTACTTGAGGTACCTCCTACCTTCTTCCTGAGCGAATGTCAGCATTGATATCACTGACATGCCACTGTAGAGTCTTCTCTAACATGGGACCCACTTGCCTTCCAGTGAAGCCACAGGCTTTGAGATAAGTTTTCATCAATTCCTTATCTCCCACCTTCTTAGCAGTTGTAAGATATACCTTTTCCTCCTTCTTCTTCTCGCTTAGCTTCTCCCTGGCAGTCTTCTTCCTTTCCTTGGTGATTTGATCTTGTTCTTTGAAGAAAAGGAACAAGATTGTATCATTGTCATGAGGTGCCAGTTCCTCCTGAGAATAGCCTCTAGAGCTCAGAAAGGCTATTCTCTCCATCCTCTCTCTTTTAATTGCCTCTTCCTTAATTTTCATTTTCTCTTCCTCTATAGCTAACCATGCTGCTTCTTCCATTTCCTTTTGTAACAAGGTTGCCTTCTCTAACTTCACAAGCTCATCTAGTGGAGTAGAACTATTTCTTCATTGTCTACTCCCAGGCTAATGACCCTATCTATCACCTCTACTCTTCTTTTGTTATTGATACTTTCTTGAGCGATTATTGTTGCTTTGCTGCTTGCAGCCAACAGCTTCCCGGTATCAACTCTTCCTTTCTTCTTGAGATTTTCCAACCTTTCTTCCTCTAGAAGCTCCTCAGCAGTGAGGTTCCTCTTCCCCTTAGGATCAGAGGGAGATTTAGCTTTTAGAGACTCATGTTTAGAGGGTTCAGGATAGGGAGAATAAGGTTGAACTTATGGTGTTTGAGTAGGGGAGTTGTAAGGAAGTCCTCACTATTTACCTTAAAGGCTAGATCAAGAATTGCCTCTGTTATAAACAGGTCATCAGATAAGGATGATAGTTCCATAATTCCTTCCGTAGCTTGAATTTCTGCTTCGGAAGAAACTTGAATTGCGCTAACTGTCCCTTCTAAATCGGTTGCTAGGCTATGAGTCTATATATCCCCTTTAAAGTTAATCTCAGGTTTAATAGATACCTTATGTTGACCAACTTCCTCTTTAGAGATAGGTGGCGCACTCAGCCTTTGAAGATCTTCAGCTCCAAAGTAGGCAACGACTACATCAGGAGAGGGTTATTCAAGGGAGGAGATTATCATAAATTTGGTTAGAAACCTGTTAAGGTCAATATGCATCCTTGGGTGCACTTGAATGGTAATGGGAGCTAGTTGAGGAAAGATGGTTACAGGTTGTTACTGTATGGAGTAGAAAGAAGATTTAGCATCAAGGGAAGTTGTTATGATAGCAAGGTTGGGTTCCTCATGTCTTTGTTTCTGTAAATTCTCCCCTTTTTTAGTAGTATCACTTGAGAAGTAGATGAGATAGAGGAAGAACTTAAAGAAACCTGAGTATGTACATACCTAATAGACTTCTCACTCTATGTCTCAGCTATTTGAGCCTTGAGATTTGCAATCTCAAGTTACTAAGTGGCATACCTATCTTCTAAAGTCCTAACCTTAGATTCAAGGTTTAAGACTTTAAAAAGTAGGTAACTGGCTATGAGTTGCAGACTATCCTCATCTTCTTTTGAAGAATAATAGGAAGATGAGATAACATACCTAGTATGTTCATCATCATCACCATTAATGATTTCCTGGCGCTCTGGATACCCTTGTGTGCTGATCTCTCTTTCAAAGTCATCAATGGGCATGGTTGTCGTAGATTCAGTCCAACTTATGCTACCACTGTCCTGAGAGGCTAATGAAACACACTCAGTAGTAGCAGTTGAATCTATAAGAGTCACCTCCACTCCGGTTGGACTCACCTCAGTTTTGGCTAGCTGATGTGGGCTGGATATCAGAGGTTCCCTAGGACTCAGTTGATCTTGGGAGTGGTGTGGTAGATCAACATCATGGCCTTGAGTGAACATAATATGCTCATCAAGCCAGGTTAGTAGGTCAAGATCAGATACATATGTTATTTCTAATGACTCGAGACCTTGGTTAACACCTAATGGTTGTTCTACTATAGCAGATGAGCTAGTGATGTGGCTATCCCTTTTTGGCTGCTCAGGGAAGTGTTGGGACGCACCCCAAGGGCTGATAGCTTGAGTAATGTGTTTATCAGGTTGATACTTAAGAGATTCAATAATGATATTAAGTTCAAATGAGAAGAATGGTTGGACCTCTAGCTGAGTGGGAGCCCTTAGTTCCACTCTAGCCAATTTGGTTTGAATAGAGGGGACTTGTTCCATTAGAGTAGATTGGACAAGGGTTCGTTTGGGGTGTCTTGGTATGTGATTCTGATTAGGTAGGAAGAAGTGATTAGATGGGTAGTGGTGGTGTCTGGTGTGGTTTCATCACCTGCTAGGTTTGTAGGGATGTCACTAAGAGCTATTGGCTCAAGCATACCTGGAAGGAGAGTAGTGAACCTTCCAGTAAAGTTGGTGGATACCTTCTTTAGTATTTTGAAGATGTCAGGCGTCATGTGAGGGACTAGTAGGATATTATCAAATTGAAACTTGTCCTGGTTAAGCTCATAATTGATTATGTGTTGAATAAACCTAGGATACATGTAGAATTGATCCTGGATGAGATTACCTCACAGATTATTCTGCATAAATCTTGAGTGATTAAAGCGGAGGACTTTCACCAATACATGGACTAGACAGACTAGATCATATGAGATTTGATCCCAACCCCTTGACTTGTTTGTAGACTATGTAGGCCAATATGTAACAGAAACTTCCAGTTGTAAGAAAAGTTGAACTTATACACTGGTAGATCTGCTCACATCTTCACCATAGCCTATTTGGCTTTAGGTATCTACAAATAAAACTTCGGGAATTTAGTAGGACCTCCGTCATCATGGGGTTCTAGATGCTCCTTGATGGTGGTTTAAGTAATGATGATCTCCTATTCGTAGATCCTTGATTTGATAATCGTTTCATCATTAAGCATGTCTCTTTGACAATTGGCCTAGAATTTGACCATGTGGTTTGAGTAGATAGTGAGATTAACATTAAGGGCAGTAAAGTATGTAGATTGGGATAGAAATTGTATGATGGGGGAAAACTCAGCATCTCTTGAAGAATCAAGGATGGTGACTTGGTTATGTTGAGGATTCAAAGTCATTGTTATGAAAGTACTGTTAGATTGAAGGAATTTGATAGTGAACTGAGAAGAAAGTGGAAATTTAGGGTTTTTACAGTGGTAAATAGTTTAAAGAAAGAGATTTGGAAGTATTTAAATGGTGGGTAAAAAGCTAAACAGATAAGGTGAAAGGACAGTTTAGGTTCCAATTTAACAGAGGTGGTAAGATAAAACATTTCAAATATTTTGACAATCATGAATAAAATCTTACTTTTTACAGAGTGGGGCTCAAAGATTTCTGTTACACAGTAAAGTTGTTCTTCCGAGAGTTAAATTGCTTCCGAGAGTAAATTTGCTTCCGAGAGTAAACACTTATGTCTTAATATTATCTTCCGTAGCCACTATAACTTCCGAAGCAAACTATGTCTTAAAGATAAAGTTTGCTTCCGAGAGTAAAGTGTTCTTCTTAGAAATAAAGTTAGTAACCTTCGAAAGGGAATTTGATCTATGATCAAGTTTTCCTCCGAGGCTAAAAACTCTTCGAAAAAGAATACTGATGCTGAGAAATTTGCCTTTGGAAGATAGATAAAATCTCTTCCAAGGGTAAATTTCTCTTCGAAAGAATTCTTACTTAGAAAATTTGAAGAAAAACCTTTTGTAACATGGCTTAGATTGTATAAAGATAATATAGACAAAACATATTTTCAAAGGATTCTCAAAAGAGATTGACTAGTCAATGTTAATCATCCTAATAGCCGTAACTAAATACTTAAATCTTTATCCATCAAAAGCTTTGGTGAACAAATTAGCGTATTGTTCATTTGAGTAAACTTTGACTAGTTTAATTAGATTTTTCTCAGCATTATCTTGAATGAAATGATACCTGATATCAATATGCTTTGTCTTAGAATGCTTGACTGGATTTTTTGTAATAGAAATAGCACTCTTGCTGTCTATGTGGAAAGGAGTCTCCATGAAGTTGAAACCTTAGTCTAACATCTGATCCTGAATCCATAGCAGTTAAGCATAACAGCTTGCAACAATAACGTATTTAGCTTCAGCAGTTGATGTAGAGACATATGATTGCTTCTTGCATTGCTAGGAGATGATCCTTCCACTAAGAAATTGACATCCTCCTGATGTGGATTTCTTGTTAATGTTGAAACCTTTATAATCACTGTTAGTGTAACTATAAAAGTTGAAATCCTTATTTTTAGGATACCAAAGACCCAGTTTGGGAGCTCCTTTGAGGTATTTAAGAATTCTCTTGATGACAATTAGGAGAGACACCTTAAAAGCAGCCTAATATCTTACACAGATATAGGTTGCAAACAGATATCAGGCCTACTTGTAGTGAGATATATCAGATACCTAATAATTTCCCTGTACTAATGCTGATCAGTATCCTCTCCCTCAGAATCAAGACAAAGATTGTGATTTCTTTGTATAGGTGTCTTGGCTGGTTTACAATCTTTCATCTCAAATCTTTCTAAAATGTCCTTAACATACTTAGCTTGATTAATGAAGAACCCTTCTTCCATCTTCTTCACTTAAATCCTAAGGAACAAATCCATCTTTCCTATAGAACTCATCTTTAAAAGTCTTTACACATTTGGTCATTTAAGGAACCAAATATGATGTCATCAACATAGACTTGTACAAGCAACATATCCTTTCTAGACTTCTTTATGAAAAATGTCTTGTCTATTGTGCCTTTGGTGTAGCCATTCTTTAGAAGAAACTAAGACAGTGTCTCATACCATAACCTAGGTGCGTGGTGCAACCCATAAAGAGCTTTGACCAGTTTGCACACATAGTTGGGGTATTATAAGTCTTTAAATCTAGGTGGCTAGCATACATAGACTTGTCTGTCGATGTCCCCCTACAGAAATGCAAATTTGACATCAAGTTGGTAGACTATGAAGTTCTTAGATGCTGCAAAAGCAAGGAAGATTCGCACAACCTCAAGTCTTACAACAGGTGCAAAGACATCAGTGTAATCTATGTCTTCCTCTTGTGTGTATCATTAAACCACAAGTCTGGCTTTATTCTTGATGATCAAACCTCTATCGTCTCTTTTATTTATGAACGCCCACTTAGTGCTAATAGGGACTTGGCCAGGTGGCAATGGATATAAGTTCCATACCTTTTGTCTCTTGAATTAAAGCAATTCCTCTTGCGTTGATTTAATCCAATTGTTGTCCTTAAGGGCTTCTTCCACATTTTTTGGTTCCATTTGAGATAGAAAGCATGAGTACAAGCAAACATTCCTATTGTGAGTTTGATTTCTTGTTCCCACACCTTTTGAGACATCCCCAATGATGTTATCAGCTGGATGGGTGTTATGTATCCTGAGTCTAGGAATTACATCTAGTTGCATAGATATATCCAATTAAGAAAAGTTTTGCTCAGGATTTTGAACACCATTCCCAGTTGATGTCTCACACTCATTCAATGTGGACTGATTGAATGAATGTATGACAACATCAATGGTATTTTTCTATGAAGCAGCATCAAAAGTTGTCTGTTCCTCTAGATTACTGTCTTCATTAGTTTGGTGTTGAGTGTTAGAGTTGTCAGCTAATGAGTTTTGAGGATCAGTTGGCTGACAACTTGTTGAAGCTCCATTGTTTCCTGAGATGTTCAAGTTTTCTAGACTTTCAATAGTGGAAGCTTGATCTTCATGACTTCTTGGAGAAATTAGAATAGGTATAGGTAACTCAAACAGTTGATCATCATAGGAGTCACTTTGAGTTCCTGTTCTAGCTAAAACATTCTTACAAGATGGTACATAATAGTTTGGAAACAATTCTAAATCAAATATATGGTCAGGACTTTTTCCTTTAACACATGAAGTTTGCTCATTTACAACAATGTTGGATGATTCCCCAAATTGTTGATTTCTGATGTTATACATTCTATAAGCTATAGAGCTTGAGGTATACCCAACAAAGATAGCATCATTCGACTTTTCAACAAATTTTGCTAAATTGTCCTTTGTGTTAAGTATGGTGCACTTGCTGCCAAAGGACCTTAGAAAGCAAATGAACACTGGCCTCTTGTTCCATAGTTCATAAAGGTTTTTTCCATGGGGATTAACAATGAGAACCCTATTCTGCACATGACATGTAGTGCTGACTGCCTCTACCCAGAAAGTTAGAGGCAGCTTTGAATCAACTAACATAGTTCTTGTAGCCTCAATAAGTGTCATGTTCCTTCTTTCAGCAACACCATTTTATTGAGGAGTTCTAGGAGCACTCTATTGTCTGGTAATCCCTTTTGAGTGACAAACTGAGTCAAGAACTTGATTCTTAAACTCAGTCATGGTAATCCCTGTTGGTCTTGCGCTCTTCCAATGTAGATGACATAATTAAACCAAAATGTATACATGGGGATTCAACTATCATTTGTGAAGAAGAGGTTTGGGCTGCAACATCTTTTCTGATCTTCCATTCTATCCCATGGTTGATTAGTATAGATGAGCCTGTGGAGGCTTGAGCAGCAAGACTTGCTTCCGAGGCTTCTCTCTTCTCGAAAGAAGTTATCACCACCTCTTCTTCTGAAGCATTCTTCTTCTTGAAATGTTTCAAAGGATTCTTTTTATTCTTTTGCTTGTTCTTAGGCTTGTCTTCCAAGGCTATTTTCCTTTTGAAAGAATAAGTTTCTTCCAAAGGCAACTTTGCTTTGGAAACAAGCTTTCCTTTCCTTAACATTTGGACCATATGGTAAGGGCCAAATATGACAACTTTATTGACTCCTTTTTAACACTTGGACCATATGGTAAGGTCCAAATGTGAAAACTTTATTGACTCCTTCTTTCTTAACATTATTTGCATAATTTGTGCTTGCTGGATGTAGTAACAATCTTTAGTCATATGGTTATGCAAACCAAATATTATGCATTCAATGTTAACCTTGATGGGGTAAGAGGGCTGTTGTTTCTTGCACTTCTTTTCTTCTTCAATAACCTTCTCATTTAACTTTTGATTCTTCAACTAGATAGAAATACTGGTACTACATTCCTTTTCTGAATCAGAGTTTCCAGCCACTTGGAATCTAGTGAGATAAAAACACCCTTTTGCCTTGGGTCTAGTTTTAACTTAGACTCAACCACCTTCTTGGCAGTTTTTCTTGCTGCTTTAATTTTGTTCTTTCTATCTTTGATGGTCAGGGGTTGATCATTAGCGGTGTGGATGAGGTTTTCTACCTTATCCTTCACTGTGGTGGTCACCATTATTGTATTATTCTTTTGCTCTTTGGGTAATGGGTCAGCAGTTGGAACCTCTTACTCATCAGTACCACATCTTGGCTGTCTAACAGACAAATGAGAGTGTGGTGGAGCAATTTCATTCATTCCCAACCCACTTTTGTTTTGATAACATGCCTTTGAGTGGGATGATGATGCAATGATAGTGTTGAAGTTATGCTCTTGAATTGCATACTTCTTTCCTTTAGCCTCAGCTATTACTAGCTGGGCTTGAGCCTCAGTCAACTTGGATATTAAATCTTTTACTTGAGCCCTGTAGTTTGAATATTCATGTCTTAAAGAAGATATAGTTTTCTCTAACTCTTCAATTTTAAATTTATAGTCAGATTCTACTCTCTTAAAGACATATTTTTGTAAGGATCAACACAAATATACCAATCGATCTTGTGAGGAGAATGCGAAATGTATTCGCTCATGGTAAGAAGAAGAAGTAGAATCAAAAGCACATGAACACAAATATAAATAACTTCAATATATTGCTTTTTGATTTTGAAAGATTACAATACGTATGAAAATCAGAAAATGACAAAGGCTCCCTAATTACAAAACAAACTTCTATATATATACTAACTAAAAGTTCTCGCGCGAACACATGTTTTCACGTAAGTAGATGTTATTGTGCAAGAAGCATGTTTTCGTGCAACAACTTTAGGGTCACACATGACGATCTTGATCTTGATCTAGATTTGATTTCCCGAGCCTCTAGGTTCAACCCTTATAATCTGCCCCTAGGCTTGGTGAATTAGTATGTTTAGAAGTCCACGTCTACAACATTTTAACTGCCTATATATGCATACATATTATTGTCTAGGGCCTTCATAATCAACCGACAGAACTGTGCTGCCAAAAAGTGAATTGATTCATCAGCTACAATCGGACAAGCCTGCAACCTTATTAAATCGGCCTTCCCAAACTTAAGCAGATCCACAAGGTCGATGATATGGTAATCTTTATCAACACGGTGAATTAACACGTGTGTCGTCTCCTTCTCACGATTCCACCACATAAGCTTAGACAAGTTGTTAACTTGCACTGGAGGGTGTAAAGGGATCTTGCTCACACACCTCGGATGCTTTTAAACCCTTATCTTCATAGGCTTGTTCGTGTTAGGATCAATCTAGATCTCATCTTCAATGACTTTGGATTTGGTAGTTTTAAAGTCCTTGAAGTTGGATTTACTATGCCTCCATATCATGTTTATAATCCAATTCCCTTTTCCATAATTACTTGGGTTGATGAGTGTAACACGACCCATGGCATATAAATCCGATGCTCTGGGTGTAGGAAAGTCGTGTTCATCTTGATAATACTCTATCGCCCCTGCTCGTCTCTTAATCATATACATCTTCTTTTCAATATCATAAGCCCAACTGAGTATTGGTTCTAAGTTTCCATATCTAGTGTAAGGTTTAGAATGTCTCAGTATGTGTATGTAAGCTGGCGTTAGAGGAGACTCAACTATAATATTACTGACCTGACATACAGCACTTTGACTAATTTGATCTCATGTCTTGGCAGTTGTTTCCTCAACACTTGTCCCTTCAACAATCTCACCTTATTCAACCAAGATATCAGAATATAAGTCCTTAAGACTACTTCTGAATATGTCAGTGTAATCTATAGTCTCTTCCAAATCATTAAATGAAACACAATCTTCATTTTCTTCCTCAGCAATCAACCGTTGCTGGAAAGAGTAAAACTCTTTCTCATAAGCTGCTTTGGTGGCAGGATCTGATGGTCTATAATCAACTGTATCATCGAGACTTGGTCCAGAGACATTGTCAGTGCCTGATGATCTAGAAGTACCAGTAGCAGCACCCATATATCCTCCTTGATCATAATCATCATTCTTTTTGTCATCATTTCCCTTATCATCATCAACCTCATCACCATCATCACCATCATCATTCTCATCATCATCATCATCATCATCCTATTCATTACTAAATCCAAAGTCTATATGATCTAAATCATCATCATCATCAACTGGATTAGGAATAGGCATAACATGCTCAGGCGCCACAAACACCTCTCTAGTACATTATACTGGTTGATCCTTAGTAGCCTGAATAGAAACATCAGATAATGGCTCTTGATCAACATTAGAAGTGTATTGTCCTTTCTGTTTCAACAGGATCAACGACACGCTCTGTATCGATAATAATATCATAAGTAGGTTCAGATCCAGCAGTTTATTGTCTGCTCGATTCTCCAACTTTCGTGTTATGAAATTACGAATCTATATGGGAAATGAGATCTCTCAGGTTTTGTTCCAAGATCTGAACATAGCTAAAAAACTGTTGCTGACTCTCTAAACTCTTTATTCTCTCATCCTTTTCTTGTAAACTCTGACACATATCATTAATTAATTGTGTCTTCTCGAGCAGCTCTCTCTTTAACATGCTAACCCACTGGTCTAAAGTAACCCTGGTGGCTAAAAATGATGCACACTCAGGTTATAGGGAGGCTCTATAGTAGTATGTAAAATATCATCTTCTCCAAACATGTCGTCATGAGTTTGCTCCTTCGGAGGTGAACTCAACACGTCATCAGTGGTAGGCGTAGATGATGATGTTACAGTTGTTGACTCTATAACAATCATGGGTGTAGAAACCTCACTGACTATGACGAGAATATCAGACATAGGAATCTCTTCAGTTGACATAGTGGTCAATAGGGTCCGACGCTTTCTCAACACTCCACATCCTCTACCCCTCCCACATGGACTATCACCAACCCTCCTGGCCATTCTTTTCCTCCTTCCCCTAGTAGTGGGTACGTCTTCTGGAACAAAATCTGCATCATATTCCTTAGCAGTGCGTTTGGCAAGAGTTTCTCACACTCTGGGATGTTCTTGCAGTACATAAGGCATATTCCCTATCTAATCACTATCTATTTCACTCCCACTTTTAGTGAACCAAGTGTTCACCTCATCCATATCAGACCGTTCAGCACCCTGAGAGCTTTCAGGCGCTTCTTGTGTAGCACTTGTAGATGTACCAGCTGTATCATCTCTATGAACATGAGGAGTCTTTGTCTCTTGTGGTTTGCCTATGCTTGGAAACCTTCAACAAACCTTCCAAGCTTAGGAAAATGGGATCCATCCAAAAAATTCTCTCCAGATCCTATAAGATAAGTGAAAATGTCTTTCTTCATCACCATTACAACATAGGTGGATGAATTAGACACAGCTAACTCAGGGTGAGCAACATTCACTATCATCTGTAGAAATCAGGGGTACATGATAAACTTCTTCCGCATGGTGACTATGACATTCTTCTGCATCTCAGAAAAAATTGCCTTGGATATGTTGTACGGAAGATCATCAACGAGTAATACTAGCAGCGAGCCAAAAACTTCACATAGACTATCTATGCCAGCCTTTAGATTTCTTAAGGCAATAGATCACCAATGAAATAAGTACTTCCAAAATAGAGGTAAGTATTTCTTCTCCAAACATGGGTATTGGTGACTATATCCCATTCGGACTAAACAGTCCTTGGCAACATCGTCATCTATCTTTACTCGAGCATGATCTAATAGTAACACATTGTTGATCACCACTGCTGTAATGACTACCCTCTTGCCTTTAACAATGGCAGATATGTAGGGTTCTCCATCTTTGTCTATTTCATTAGCAGCTGTATGCCAAAACTGATCTATGACATTAGAATATATGATAGGATTAGCTTAAATAGCATGACGTATCCGTGATGTCTTAAGACCCTTAATTAGTGATCTGAACAAAGCTTTTTCATCCGAAACATCTCCAAGATATGATATAGCATTATGGTTTTTATTAAAAACCATATGCCTCGCCATCTGAAATATTAAACAAACTTGATAAGTACACAAAATACTTAGAAAATTTCAGACTTAGAAAACATTTAAACACTTAGAAAAAAAATAAATGATTGGACTTCTTGCGTGAAAACTCTAAGTTATCATGTGAAAACAACAAGTTTTCAGTTTTAACTTTTCGTGCGATAAGTGAAGTTATCGCATAAATTTGAATTTGACTAGCAGTCAACTTCTCGTGCGATAAGTCAACTTTCCAGGTGAATATTTCTGATCAGTTTTGAAAGTTTTCACGTCTGTTCATTTTCAATGAACTTTTCGCACGTGACAAGTTTATTTTATTTCAAATTTTCAATCTATCATTTTCAGAGTGTTTTAACCAATAAAACATGTTCAATAGGTGTCGTTTAGTCATTATTAAGGTTTATTATGTTTAATTTGCTCAATGTAACAGAGTTTAATCCTTTAAAGAATCGATCAAGTTTTAAACACACTCAATTAAAGTTATTATCATCAATATACCTTAACAAGTGATTAGAAATCAATAGGCGACCACTAAGAACAATGTTATTAGGTTTAACAAAAGTTCCACACTTCGAATTTTGATAGTGAAATTTTCAAAAGTTTTTGTGCGATAAGTGACTTTTTGCACCGGTCTTGAATTTATAGACCTCTGACTTCTCGCGCAAGAAGTCAGAGTTCTTGCATCCTTGAACTTTTCGCTTCTTGAACCTTTCATGTGAAAAGTTCAATTTTCTTTGAACTTTGAACTTTTAATTTTTCAATTTTGAGCATCTTATTATTCCTTTTTGATTTCTTATGAAAATGATTGTGTTTAACTAAGTGTTTATAATTATTCAAACACTTTTAATTTTTGAATATTTTGTACAACTAAAACCAGTAAGCAAAATACACATTTAATAAAAATAAATTTGAGATAATAACTATTTTATTAACTTGATTATTTTTGATAAATTTTTAAGTATAGGATCATATTTATTAGAAATTGATAATTAACATCATCTAACATTATTATAAATAAGACTAGTTATGTTGATTGTCAATATATTGTATCCACATTAAACTTTAGACTTCAAGTTTTACTTAGACACTTAAGCTATGATATTTATCATGTTTTGGTTATGTCATATGAATTCAGTGGATCCCACAATCAAAAATCATGCACAACTCTTATCCAGTTTCAAGACACTTTCGAGATTTCAAGTCACCCCAATTTGACTTAAACATGTCACTTCTGATCAGCTTTCTCAGAGTCAATTATTGTCTTAGATAATATCTATTTGGAGCATAAGTAGCATGAGAAATATTTCTAAACACCAAATATTAACAAATTGTAGGACTTATTAACTGCCTGACAGACTTATGGTACGCCCTCACAAGACTTTTAGGACTTATATGCCAAGTCGGACTTACATGTTCCATCTTTTGTTTTGCCTCCAGTTTCATAACATATTCTCAAAGTAGAAAATATTATCATACGATATGTATGTCTATGATATATGTTTTATTATTGGGCTCATTGGCATCTTTTATTCCTATATGGTCTTTTGGCTTCTTTCTGCTCCTTTTGTTTATTTATCTCTTTTGTCCTTTTGTTTTTCTTTTGTATACAATTTTTTTATATTTTTACTATTACATATATGTACATTATCTGAAATAAGCTGAGTTAGAAGTAGATGGCTTGAGTATGACTAGATTGTAATTCTCAATCTGCTTTAGCATGGAGTTAGTATTATCACAAAACTTTGATGAGTTACCCACTTCAGTCATAGAAATTTACTTTCAGTGCATCACAGAGTATAGTGCTTTTCATTCTTGAATGTCCAGCCTATTAACACACAAACATAATGTAAGGCCCCGTTCCCGGGACGCTTACAGCTGGTCATTCATCGCACTAAAAACATATAAGTAAATAACTTTACTAAAATCACGCAGCGGAAACTTCTAAAACAAACATTTCATTTCCTTTAAATAAACACTTTTGCAAAGTAATACATCGTTCATTACAAAATATCGCTCGTTCGTACTACAATGCAAAAACGTTAAACAAGAGAATGCCATCCAAAAAGAGCCAAGTAGCCGCCCCGTGCCATCCTCAGCAACACTACCTGTCAACTGGAAACACATAAAAAAGTCAGCGTTGCTGAGTGAGTTCTAGTTTTATAATAAAACATACATTTCTTTCGTTAAAGCCGCTTCTTTACTTTCATGCGATCACACATCATACGTACACATAGATAATAACATTATTATCTTCATCATTCATTCTTTCATTCATTCATTCTTTATCTTTCGTTCATTCATCGTACTTTCTTGTCATTTTTGCTCTTTCATCATTACCTTTTTTCTTTCCATCAAACCATAAACTTTACCCTTCTGTCCATGGTACTGACCTAGGTCTATCATAGACCTTCTATAACAGTGCATCGCACCTCTGATCATAGTACCTAAGGTAAAGTTTAGGTGTACCATTTCCATGTGCAATACCTTTCTATCCGTGGTACTGGGCCTAGGCCTATCATAGACCTATAACGGTGCATCGCAGCTCTGGCCTCAGTACCTAAGGTATGCAACAATGGTTCTATACAAATGGTCAATCACAAAGAAAGACCCCGATGTGTATCCTCCCGGGGTAGCGAACCCACATAACGTTGGGCTAACACCTTTCCCTGGTGTGTCCCTTCCGAGTCTGTTGTGACAGTAGGGTCGATCACCTCATATATTTGCTTGCAAGCCTTCCATTCGTTCATTTGTTCATTAATGCATGCATTCTCTCATTACGTTCCTCTTTTCATTATCTTTCACTTTATGTTACATAATACTTTTCATTCATTTATTAGCGTAACATGTAAAGCCACAGGAAAGATAAACACACTTCATAATAAGGAACATCAACATACACTGTAGCATCATCATACAGGGCATCATCATACATACATAACATACATCATGCATAAACATGCAACATCATCATGCCCAACATACCCTCTAAGATACCAATGGTCATCTTACATGTACTTACGGGAACTTTCACATCACAACTTACATCTGCACTTTCCCCCGAAAGTTAGTAATTAAACTATGCTTCTCTTCAGGTACAACAACCCTATATGGGCGTATGGGTACCCTTCAGTCGCACGGCCTCCATGCGACTGAACATAATGTGAATGGACCTCATGCGGATGGACACTATGCGAATGAGCACTTATGCGAATGGACCTCATGCGGATGAACACTATGCGAATGAGCTCTTATGCGAATGGACCCTCAGTCGCATGACTCCCCATGCGACTGGCCCTCTAATCATGCGACTGAGCCTCAATCATCCGAATGAACCTCAATCGCTCTCCATTCGGCCGCATGGCCTTCAGTCGGTCGCCTAGCCCTAACTGATGCAGAATGAAGTTCATCCCGAACCCAATCTGCCATTTTCGACCTCCAAGCTCATCCAAACCCATTCTAAGCCCAAATCCACCATTCTAAACCTTAGGAATGCATACCACAACACCATTCAAGCACACCCAAGCCCGGAAACAAACCCCAAACGCATCACACGCAAACATACCCAAATGGGTCAAACACACACACATACAAAAACGGGTTTACTATGTGTTCCAGCCCCAAATCAGTTAAAAACGAGTAAAATAGGGGTCCTAGAACTCACACAAACTACACCAAGAAGAAGAGCTTCGACTTGACCCGCTACACGATGATTTTCGCGCTCGAATCCACCCGAATCAACCCTTTTCACCCTTCTCTCTTCTTTCTCTCTTTTGGCTGAACTTTCACAAGTGTGGGGAGGGTGTGGAGTGCCCTCCCCTCTTAATCAACCACTCTTCCAAACTTTCTCCCATTTTGGCAAGTTTGGTCCCTCGACTTTGGACTTTATTTCTTTTTCTTCTTCCGTCGGCTTCATACTGGGTTTGTTTGTTTGTTTGTTTTCTTCCGTCGGCTTCAAAAAAATATCCGGGTGTTACAAGTCCACCCCCCTTATATAGGTTTCATCCCCGAAACCTGTTATTCCTCGAACAAAAATGGGTAATGATGTCTCATTTCTTCTTCGGTCTCCCACGTTGACTCGGATCCCTTCATGTGCTTCCACTGTACACGCATAATAGGAACCACTTTATTTCTCAGCCTCTTCTCTTTTCAATCGATGATTGCCACTGGTTGCTCCACATAATTAAGTCGTTCGTCTACTTCAATATCCTCCAGTGGAACAACCATATCTTCATTTGCCAAACACTTCATTAGATGAGATATGTGAAATGTCGGGTGAATTCCACTTAACTCATCTGGTAACTCCTACTCGGGCAATGATTCAGAAAGGGCCTATATATCTCGGGCTCAACTTGCCCCGCTTTCTAAACCGAATGATACCCTTCCAAGGTGAGACCTTTAACATGACTCCGTCACCCACCTGGAACTCAATCGGTC
>BJCO01756852.1:0-10608 GCA_018326465.1 Flaveria floridana | reverse complement strand
GCAGAGCTTTGGATTAGTTGACCCAAAGATGATATCATCTACATATACTTGAACTAGCATTATGTCATTTCTTGTTCCTTTGATGAAGAGAGTTCCATCAATGGTACCCCTTTTGAACCCATGTTGACAGAGATACTGAGATAGAGTCTCATACCACTTTCTTGGTGCCTGATGTAGCCCATAGAGAGCTTTGTGAAGCTTGCAGACATAATCAGGATGATCAGGGTCTGCAAAACCAGGTGGTAGTCTGACATACACCTCTTTATCAATCACTCCATAAAGAAAAGCACACTTGACATCAAGTTGATAGACCTTGAAGTTCTTGGATGCAGCAAAAGCTAGGATTATCCTAAGAGCTTCAAGTCTTGCTACAGGGGCAAAGACATTAGTGTAGTCAATCCCTTCTTCTTGAGTATACCATTGAACAACTAGTCTAGTCTTGTTCTTAATGACAAGTCCTCTATCATCCTTCTTATTCCTGAAAACCCATTTTGTACCTATGGTAGTCTTCCCATAAGGAAGAGGACAAAGATTCCAAACCTTTTGCCTCTTGAATTGAAGCAACTCCTCTTACATAGCTTCCACCCAACTTCTATCCTTTAAAGCTTCATCAATCTTCTTTGGCTCTATTTGGGATAAGAAACAAGAGTGAAGACAGATATTGGCATTATGAGACTGTCCTCTTGTTCTTACACCATTACCAACATCTCCAATGATGTTTGTAGATTGGTGAGACTTGTGGATCCTTAGTTGAGGGATCACAGCAAGGTATTTAGATAGATCCAAATTGGAGAAATTTTGATCTGGCAAGGAGGATTCACCCTCCACAGCAGCATACTTATCAAGATTAACTTGATCCAATAAGTGTGTGACATCATTGAGATTTTCTTCAATGGGATGGTTTTCAGCATCAACGAATTCCTGATCACTGTCACCACTACCATGTTCTCCAACATTTTAAGTTCCTATATTTAAGTTTTGTGCCTCAAAACTGGAAGATGAGGGCAACTCAGATGTATCAGCAGGATTTGTCATTGATATGCTAGTAGAAGCTTCATTTGCAGGATTAGTTACCACTGGAGCTGAAGATATGTTGCTAGTTCTGAGATCAAATCAAGATCAAACAGCCAATCTGGACCAGAACCTTTCACACTGGGAGTGTGTTCATTGAAAGTCACATTGGCTGACTCCTCAACTACTCTAGTTCTGAGATTGTATACTCTATAAGCTTTAGCTTGAGAAGAGAATCCAATGAAGTGTCCATCATCTGATTTCTCAGCTAACTTGGCAATATGATCTTTGGTATTCAAGATGGTGCAAGGACATCCAAATGACCTGAGAAAACCAATAAAAGGTTTCCTCTTATGCCAAAGTTCATAAGGAGCTACCATGTGTCTTAACTACTAAAACCCTCTTTTGCACATAGCAGGCAGTGTTGACTGCCTCTGCCCAGAAGGTGATGGGCAGTTTAGAGTCAGACAATATAGTTCTTGCAGCTTCAATTAGTATCCTGTTTCTCCTCTCAGCAACTCCATTTTGCTGAGGAGTCCTGGGAGCACTATATTGTCTTATAATACCCTTTTCATCACTAAATGTATCAAATATTTGATTCTGAAACTCAGTTCCTTGATCACATATTATGGTTTTGACCTTGTGATCACATTGATTCTCAATTTTTAAGATGAAATTCTTCAGAGTCTAAGGGGTCTCATCCTTAGTTTTAAGGAAGAAGACCCATATGAATCTTGTAAAGTCATCTGTGATCACCAAACAGTAAGAGGTCCTTCCTAAACTCATTACACTAGTGGGGCCAAAGAGATCAATATATAACAAGTGTAGGGGTGTAGTGATGGAATTTCATTCCTTAGGCTTGTGAGATGCCTTGTGTTGCTTCCCTTTCAGGCATGCAACACAATGATCATCACTTGTAAACTCTCTTTTTGGTATTCTAGTTACCAATCATTCTTAATTAATTTATTCATGTTATTAAAGTTTACATGGCACATTCTTTTATGCCAAAGGAAAGACTCTTCACTATTTGCTTTAGATAGAAAGCATGAAACTTCTCTTGAGGGAGATGTTTCTTGCAAATCCATCTTGTACATGTTCCCTTTCCTAGGGGCTCTGAGTAGGATATGCCCATGAGGAATGACCACCCCGGGCTTGAGAACAATGCACTCATGCTCAGTAAACAACATGTTATGACTCTGATCACAAAATTAAGATACACTCAAAAGATTGTATCCAAGCTCCTTGACTAAGTTTACCTTGTCAATGCTGAGCTTACCATTTGTGCCTTGCCCCTTCTAGTAATATAACCACCTGTATCTCCTCCAAAAGCAACTGGTCCTCCATCAATTCTTTCAAACTTTTGGAGTAGTGACCTATTGCCTATTATGTGCCTGGAACATCCGCTGTCAATGATCCACACATTTTTGTTTGTCTATAGCTGTTCCTGCACAAAGAGATAGCTAGTTATATTTGCAAAGCCAAGCCTCATTGGTCTTGGGCTCATTTTAAACAGTTGAAGACAATGCAACAGTAATAGATCCTATGGTTGTGCTTTGAGGATCTTGTGCTGTTGTTGATGAAGAACCTTTAGTCATTTGGCCTTTCTTTGACTTCTACACCACCTATGGAAATTTGGACTTGACCTTCAATACTTCGGAAGCTTTTAAGACTTCGGAAGTTTTGACGACTGGTCCTTCGGAAGAACTTGGCTTTACTGCAGCAAGCTTTAGTACTTCGGAAGCATTCCTTTCTTTCGAGACCAAATTTTCTTCCGAAAGCAGTTTTCTACTTCCCTTCTTCTTCTTTTGGAACATCTGAAGGAAACAGATTTTCCTTCTGAAGCTAAGTTCTTCTTGTAATTCTTGGAAGTCTCTTTGTTTATCATGTGAAGAGTACCTTTAGGATTATATGAACAATCCTTGGCCAAATGAGAAGTACTCTCACACATGACACACTTCAGTTTTTCTTTCCAAGAGTCATCTTCATAGAAGAGGATTGACTTTGGTCACATCCCTTCTCTACCTTCACCTTTGCAGGAGCTGAGACAATTCTTTTGGGTTGAGAATTATTCTTGGAGTTGGATGGTCCATGTTGTGTAGAAGTAACACACAACAGATCAATCCTTTTCTTGTTGCGGAGATGAGTTGGACATGAACTAGAGTTCATGTCATCAGTCTTAACCACTTCAAACCCTGCAGAGATAAAAACTTGTTTCTTCTTAGAGTCAAAAGTGGCCTTGATCTCTTGTGCCTTCCTTGATTTTCTTTTGGCTTTCCTGATCAAGTTCTTTCTTCTTGACTTGGTCATCCCAACAGCTTTACTCTCCTCAGAGGAATGGTGACCCTTCTTAGAATGCTTTTCCTCACTCAAACCAAAGTCATTCTTCACCATCTCCTCTTCATCCTTTTCAGTCAAAGGATCTATGAGGGAAGCTCATCTTCACAAGTTCCACACCTAGGAGATCTTAGAGACAAGATGGTGTGTGGAGGAGCTATCTCACTAGATCCCAGTCCCTGCTTGTTTTGATAATACACATTTGCATGCAAGGATGAGGATATTATGTTCTTGAAGGTTTCTTCTTCATGAACACAAATTTCTGCCTTAGCTTTGCTAATCACAAGCTCAGCTTGGCTTTTAGTTAACTTAGCTATGAGATCTTTGATCTGAGTCCTGTAATTAGTTAGCTCATATTTAAGAGTTGAAATGGTTTTCTCTAAATCTTCTATTTTAAGTTTATAGTCATTTTCAGCTCTTTTAAAATCAGCTTTCAAGATGTTTAGGGACTCGAGCTCTAAGTTATATGACCTGTATCTATTAACTTTAGCAATGCATTTAGAAGAGCAAAGATCTTCCAATACCTTGGTTTCATCATGGTCTGCCATAAGAGCTTGGTTTGGAGATGCATCTTCTATCTGAAAGCTCCAGTCAAAGCCTCCTTCTTCAACAGCAACTGCAGCCTGCTGATTTGGCTTCTCATTCTGGTGAACTTTCTCAGTGTAGTTTGGTCTGGTTTCTATCTGTCCCCCATTTGTTCTTGGTGCCTTACATTGTGGCGCCCTAAACCCGGCAGGGCACTAGAGGCACACCACGTGGTTGGATTAACATTTTAAATACAAATCAGAGTGTTTATTACTCAGCGGAAGACTAAACATAATTACATGTCAACCCAACCTTGTAAAAATATTTTACATATGATAGTATTTGATTCTACATTCCTTTTTAAATTATTAATAGGTCCTACACCCTAAGCCAGCAGGTACTCCGGGATAGCATCCTTAATTAGCTCATGCTTGCTTTCCTCTATTATTAGAGGATTCTTCCTTACCTAGCACATATACAACATACTCAAAACATCAAATAAACTTGTGAGTTCTAACTTTTATTAAAACATTAATAGCATCTCATCACATATAAAAATCATATTTATATTGACAACATAGTATAATCAACTTTAACTTTACTTTGTCCCACCGGACTCGTCCCACCCGGACGTAAGTTTCCCACGGAAACTGTAATTATTATCTCTCATCCAGTAGGATGCCAATTTAATCATCTAGGGTCATCACCACATGATGTTCACAAAGCTGACTGATCGTCATCACTCCTTCTCACTGTACAATCCACACACAGGCATCTTACCCTAACTGGCCTATTGAGATTTACATGACATTAAAACAATTTCTTTACTCATTGCCAATATTATCATATTAATTTACACACACCACATAATCTTTCCTTTAGCACCAGTTTCAATATATTTTCATTTGTCATTAAACTCCATCTGACACATTGGAATCATTACCATCACGTAATGATTAACAATGCTCAGATGACCATTCATTATCCCAACTTTATCCTAACAGCCCCACGAGCTGCTAGTAATGTATAAACATCATTATCACAATTCTGGTACTAAAACATTCAAATTATTCATCATTGTATGTATGCTAGCCTACATGTTAAAACTACACATTTAAAAGGGCTTAGAACTCACCTTATTAACTTTCTCATGAAAATCTTCACAATCCACGTACACGGGATAACTAGTCCTTCCTCTAATCAAGGTATATCTAAAACAGCAAACCTTGATTCAATAAACTATTCTCAAACAGGACTCCTATGCGAATGAACACTTGTGCGAATGGGCACTCATGCGAATGAACCTCAGGCGACTGAACCTCAGGCGACTGAACCTTCAGTCGTACGGCTAACCATTCATTCGCACGACTGAGTCATCATTCGTGCACAGTGATCACTCGTCTTCATTCGGTCTTCTAACCAGGTAACTGAGTTCTCAGTCGTACGACTGAACCTTTAATCGTACTCAGTCGTATGACTAAACTTTCATTCGCACGACTGAGGCATGCGACTGAGCCCATTCGTCTGAAACGGATCACCAGCTGTGTTCTTGACGTTTTTTATCCAAACTTACTCAAAATTTGAGTTTTAACCATCCAAATCATGTCATATTCAAAACAGATCATATACACATCGTTTACAATAGTTTCGGATCATTATTTTATCAAAACTTCACAAAAACTCGGATTCGAATTCCCGGATTTTAACTTAGAAAAGAACAAGACCAATTCAATAATTTAAACGTGTTATTGGATCAAATTCAATCATATACACACCTTATAACATATCAAGATTGATCCGTGACATTCAAAACTTACCGAAACGAGGTTGGTTTAGTCGATTTGATGTAATCAGGGGTGTTTGGGTTTGAGAGGAACAAGGAAATGTAGATGATGCAGATGAAAATCTGCTTTTAAACTCTCTTCACCGCCTTACTTATCCATAAATACAACTAATCGCCTCACACTCAGTCACACGACTGAACCCCATTCGCACGACTGAATCGTGCGACTGAAGCCCATACGCTTATGATTCGTGTGATTGAGTCTCATTCGCACGTATGGGGCGCGACTGAAGTTCATTCGCATGCAAGTCGTGCGACTGAACACCAATCTTAATAAACAACTCAACTTAATTAATTAAACATAACTATAATATGATTACAAGTCCGGATTGAAAACCGGATGTTACAACTCTCCACCCCTTAAATAGGTTTCATCCTCGAAACCAACTATTCAAACAACTGGGGATAATCTCTTCTCATCTCATCTTCTAATTCCCAGGTGAAATCAGACCCCTTTATATTCAACCACTGTACTTTAGCTAACTCAATCGTTTTATTTCTCAATCTTTTCATCTTCCTGTCTACTATAGGAGTTGGTTCCTCAACATAATTCAACTTATCATCCACCTCTATATCATCTAAATGTATGTATGCATTTTCATCAGCTAAACACTTGCATAACTCTGATACGTGAAATGTTGGGTGGATTCCTTATAGCTGATCGGGTAACTCTAATTTATAGGTTACTTCTCCAATTCGTTCTATAATTCTAAACGGTTCCATAAAACGAGGACTTAACTTTCCCTTCTTTCTGAACCTGATTATTCCTTTCCAAGGAGATACTTTCAACATAACTCTATCTCCTATTTCAAACTCTATATGCGTTCACCTTTTATCTTCATAAGACTTTTGTCGATCTTGGGCCGCTTTAATCCGAGCTTTGATCTGATCCAACTTTTCATTTGTAGCTTGTACAATTTCCAAACTACCCAACTCTTTCTGCCCAATTTCTCCCTAACATATCGGGCTCCTGTACTTTCTACCATATAACATCTCATAAGGGGCTCTCCCAATTGTAGAATGATAACTGTTATGTAGGAGAATTCTACTAACGGTAAATGACTATCCCAGCTACCACCAAAATCTATAACGCAATCCCATAACATATCCTCAACTCTTTGGATGGTCCTTTCAATCAACCCATTTGTTTCTGGGTGAAAAGATAACTGTGTAATAAACGAGTACCCATATCTTCATGAAATTTTCTCCAAAACCTCACAGTGAAACGTGTATCTCTATCTGACACAATTGACAATGGTACCCCATGACGAGCAATAATTTTTCGAATAAATAGCTCTGCTAACTTCTCAGAGTTGTATGTTTCCTTGATTGGTAAGAAATGCCCGCTACGTGCCAATCTATCCACTATGACCCAAATGGCATCATAACCTTTAGCTGTACGCGGAAGCTTAGTTATGAAATCCATTGTCAACTCCTCCCACTTCCATTTTGGGATCTCTAAGGGTAGAAGCTTACCATATGGCTTTTGATGCTTAGCTTTAACCTGAAGACATGTCAAACACCTATTCACATACTACATCACATTAAACTTCATACCTGGCCACCAATATTCTTGTTTTAAGTCTTTATACATCTTAGTAGCACCAGGGTGTATAGAATATCTGGATTTATGAGCTTCATCTAGCACCAACTCTCTTATCTTAATCAGAACCCACATACGACCATATTTTGTCTTAACCCCGAAACTATTTTCTTCCAGATCCTTTGTTTGACCTTTCATTCGTTCTCGTTTCACGTTCTCCTCCTTTAACGCTTCTGATTGAGCTTCCCGTAACTGATGCATAAAATCTGGAGTTATTACTAACTTATATGATTTAACTCGAATTGGAGGATGTTCATTCTTTCTACTTAACGTGTCAGCAACCACATTTGCTTTACCAGGATGGTAAAGTATTTCACAATCATAATCTTTCACTAATTCTAACCATCTCCGCTGGCGCATGTTTAATTCTTTCTGAGAGAAGAAATATTTCAAACTCTTATGATCCGTATAAATTATACATTTCTTCCCATATAAGTAATGCCTCCATATCTTCAAGGCAAATACCACTGCTGCCAATTCCAGATCATGCGTTGGATAATTTTTCTCGTGGTCTTTCAACTGTCTGGAAGCATAAGCTATTACCCGTCCCCTCTGCATCAATACACAACCTAAACCTTGATACGAAGCATCTGAATAAATTACCAAATCTTCATTTCCATCCGGCAATGACAATACGGGTGATTGAGTTAATTTCTGCTTCAGTTCTTGAAATGCAGTTTCTTGTTCTGGTCCCCATGCGTATTCCTCATTCTTCCTTGTCAGTTTCGTTAGCGGGGATGCAATTTTGGCAAAATCCTGAATAAATCTTCTATAATAACCAGCCAAACCCAAGAAACTGCGGATTTCAAACGGCGTCTTTGGAGGACTCCACTTCATTACTATTTCAATCTTTGCAGTATCTACTAAAATACCTTCTACATTGATCACATGTCCTAAAAACTATACTTCCCGTAACCAAAATTCACACTTAGAAAATTTTGCATAAAGCCTTTCTCTTCTCAACCTTTCCCGTACTTCACGAAGTTGGCAGGCATGATCTCCCTCATTCTTTGAATAGATCAGTATATCATCAATAAACATAATTACTGATCGATCTAGCATTGGCTTACACACTCTATTCATCAAGTCCATGAAAGCAGCAGGTGCATTTATCAACCCAAAAGACATAACCTAAAATTCATAGTGACCATATCGCGTACGAAACGCTGTCTTAGGTACATCTTCTTCTTTAACTTTCAACTGATGATAACCAGAACGAAGATCTATCTTAGAAAACCAACTGGCTCCCTGTAATTGATCAAACAAATCATCTATTGGTGGAAGTGGATACTTATTCTTTATTGTCAACTTATTTAATTCTCTGTAATCGATACACATACGCATACTCCCATCTTTCTTTTTCACAAACAACACTGGAGCGCCCCATGGTGAAGAACTAGGTCTAATAAAACCTCTTTCTAGCAAATCTTCCGTCTGCTTCATTAATTCTTTCAATTCCGATAGAGCTAATCTATAAGGTCACTTAGCCACTGGCTTAGCACCCGAAACTAACTCAATTCTAAACTCTTCTTCACGATCTGGAGGAACACCTGGTAATTCTTCTGGAAACACATCTACAAAATCTCTAACCACAGGAATGTCCTCTATCCTTCTCACAGGATTTTGAGAATCAATTACATATACTGAATAAGATGCACACCCCCGGCTCATTAATTTATCAGCTTTTATCATAGATACTATTTTTACAGTTGACTCTTCTTTATCACCATATACATTAATCGTTTTCCCATCAGGCGCTCTTAACTGAATTAGTTTTTTATTACACACAATATGGGCTTCATGGTTTGCCAACCAATCCATACCCAAAACTACATCAAACCCTCCTAATACCATAGGATATAGTTTAACAGGCAATCTATATCCTTCTAATTCAATAAAGCAACCCTCAATCATACTACTAATTATCACAGATCTATCATCAGCAGTTTCAACTATAAAGGCTACTTCTAATGGTTGAATTTCACTCATAAGCATAGGGCAAAAATTAACAGATACAAAACTTCTACTTGCATCAGAATCAAATAACACGTTAGCTGGAATCCTATTAACTAGAAACGTACCTGAGACTACATCTAACAAAGCTTTAGCCTCACTGGCTGACATAGAATAGGCTCGCCCCTTAGCCACACTCGACCCTTCTCCTGACCCTTTTATCGATCTAACCGGTTCAGGCTTTCTAACTACCAACTTTGGACATTCACTTCGGATATGCCCCGTCTCTCCACATTCATAACATCGACCTTCATTGCACTCATTAGCATAATGTCCTAACTTTCCACACTTAAAACAAGTCCTACTACCAATCATACATTCACCCTTATGTAGCTTGCCACATTTCCCGTAGCGTGGTAGCTCATTTCTGATATTCCTTTGGAATTGACCCCTTCCAAACTTGCCCTTCTTCTGGAAACTTAGATTCTCAAATCTTTTTTGCCCTGCAGGTTCTTCACGTTTCCTTTTACTTTCATCAGGAGCAACATCACTACCAAAAACTTCTTGATACATGTCTGCTGCTAATTTTACTGTCATTTGATAACTACTCGGAGCAGACGATCTAACCAACTTTCTAACCTCCTGAGGCAACCCCTGTGTATACCTCAAGATTTTCTTCTCTTCAGGAACCACCAAATGAGGCACCAACCACGCCATCTCTTCAAACTTAGACGTGTACTCCCTATGGGATAGATTACCTACCTGAAACTGCAGGAAACTCATCTCTATTCGATCCATCTCGCCTTTCGGACAAAACTTGTCTGACACTAACTTTTTAAATTCAGGCCACAACATTTTATCAGCAGCCTCTTCACCTAACGTTTGGATTATCGTATCCTACCAATACAGAGCCTCACCTACAAACGAGTGGGCTGCAAACATCACTTTTTGGTCCTCCCTACACTCGCTCAGCTTAAACACGGCTTCCATTTCACGAAGCCATTTATAAGTGGCTACCACATCCATAGCCCCAGAAAACTGCGGAGGATTACATTCCTTAAACTGACTATACGTAACTCCCTTTCTTTCACTAGACCCCTCAGCTTTATCAACATTTCTATTTTCAGCAGGTCTAGCTACATTCAAGGCTTTACGAACCTCTTCAGCAATAGCATCACGAAATTGCTGTCTCGTTATACTAAGCACCTCTGTGCTTTCATCAACATTTCTTTTCGAGGTTCCAACTTGCATTCTTTCACCTTCCCTATCAGCCATAACCTATTAAAACGAGATCAGGATTATTTGGTACTCGCATGTAAGTATATAACCAGAATACTAT
>BJCO01756761.1:0-13280 GCA_018326465.1 Flaveria floridana | reverse complement strand
ATCAATGTGAGTATTTTCATACCCCTTTTTCTTATTTTCACACTTTGGGGTGAAACATGTTAACTTATATCATTGCACTTGTAAACTTATTCGAGACTTGTAGACTTTATGGCAATTCATCATGTAAAGTTGTGGTTAGTTGAACTTTTATGGTTACCATGTTATGGCATTATATGTACAATCATTAACTATTGCTAGCCTGGTGACGTCATAGATCTATGGGCCTGACAAGCCTGCTTGGTTGATCCAAGTACACTTAGCTAATCGTATATACTTTTAACATTTGAGACTTGTCAAACTTTGTCAAGGTTTGATTGTTGCATTGTTCATAACATCCCTAATCACTTTATCCACTAACTTATGACTTGAATTGCCATCTTTTATATATTCTATGTATTGAAAACTATGGAATGCTCACCAACATTTTTATGTTGACCTTTTATTTTTAACATGTTTCAGGAATAATTCAAGTATGCGTTCTACTCTTTGAAGCTTATCTCACTTAGGACTGGACTTAGAGAAATAAACAATAATCTTGTTACTTTGTAACCTTGTATTCATGATGTATCTTTGTTTGAGCCTTTTACTTGTATTGTTACAATTGAATCTTGATTAATATATTTGGAATTAATAATACGTTATGTGGTTGTGAACAATCATAACTCTCACACTTCGACGATTCCGCTGTCAAGGTTGGGGTGTGACATTGCAAACTAATGAAAATAAATTGAAAAGGACAAAAAAAGAGCTTAAAATGAATGAGTCAAAATACTTTGTCAAATTGAGAGAAGCTTTAAAAGAAATCAAACATTTGAAAAGAACTCTTTTGGAAAAGAATTGTGAAATTAACTACTTAACTGAACAAGTCACACTTTCTTAGTTTGAAACCAGAAAACTTAAAAATAAGATAGAACAATGGAATTTGTCGGGGATGAAACTGGAGGATTTGGCAAAAGACAAAGAGGGGCTAGAATCAAGACCGGGTTGGGTCATGAATATGATGCACATGTATATCCTCCACCTAGTACTTTCTGTTACTCTCCTACACCCTCTCCTCATCCTTTGAATGAGTTGATACAAGAGATTACATAGAATGATACTAACAGTCTCTTTGCAAGTTTAGAAGGAGTTAATCGTAAGGAGGTGCGAGAAGAGGATGGTTATGGAGGCAGTAGTGGTCTTGGCAGCTCTAGTATCCCTAGTTTCAATTCCAAGAAGTCTTTTGTAGACAATAGCTTAAGTAGATTTGTTCCTTCTAGTACAGTTTTAAATTCAGACAATGGTTCATGTAATCTTAATTCAAGTTGTTCTTTTTCAAACTTTGATGAATCGAATCGTGTGGATGTTAATGATGATTGTGTAAATGATGAATCAGAACTTTCAGGTCATGTCTCTGAAAGTCAAACAAAAACAAATTGTTTTCAAAAGTTCTTTTCTCATCCAATTCCATCTTTTATTCCAATAACAATTTCAAAAAGTAAAGATAAGGAATCTTCATCTTCTTCTGAGAACAAAATTGATAAAACTGAACCAGAACTTGCTACTGTAAAAGTCACCACAGGTAAGTCAAAAGAGCCTTATGACTCTTACAGTGATTCTAATTTACAAATGTCTGAATGTGAAGAAGAGATAATTTTAGATAGAATTCCTTCATCTAAATGTTCCAGGATAGGTTTGAAATCTCATTGTTTTAGACGTGGAAAGGATGATCATGTAGTTAAGCATTGTCCTGAGTTAGTTGGCAGTAGTGTATAGAACGGACCTTTAGGAAATAGATTTAAAACATTTGTAAATGACTTTTTCTGCAAAAGATCTTCAACTCAAAGACCTAAGTACACTAAGTCTTGGGTCCTAATTTCCAAACCTAATTGATTTCTCTCAAATGCCAGGAACATTCCAGAGCCATTATAAATAGTTTTTGGCATGTAGATAATGGATGTTCCAGGCATATGACCGGGTTGAAGGAACTGCTGACCAACGACAGAATAATTGAAGGAGATTATGTGGCTTTTGCTGGAGACAAGAAATGTGGAAAGATGATTGGTCAACGAGATGTCTCTAATGGTTCACTAACTTTGGAGAAAGTTAACTATGTTCCAGAACTAGCATTCAATCTTCTTAGTGTATCACAAATCTGTGATAAAAATATTCCAGTGCTGTTCCTTGCAAATGAATGTCTATTCTTGAAGCTAGAGTTTTCTATCCCTGAAGAGTTGGTGATCATGAGAGCTCCAAGACGAAATGATACCTATTTACTCAATATGGGATCAAAAGAATCAACTTCTACTGTGACCTGTCTTCTATCTAAAGCTTCATCTCATGAATCCTTTCAGTGGCATAGGTGTTTAGGGCATATTAATTTTAAATTAATAAATAAGTTGGTTAAGAACAATTTAGTAAGGGGACTACCACTCAAGGATTATTCAGTGGTAGAAAAGTGCATGGCTTGTGCTAAAGGAAAACAGCACAAAAAGCCACATAAGCCTAAAATGCAAAATTCTATTTCTCATCCCCTTAAATTATTACACACTGACTTATTTGGCCCTATTTGTGTGAAATCAATTGCTAAGAAATCTTATTGTTTGGTTGTCACAGATGATTATTCAAGATTCTCATGGGTAAGATTTCTAGCACACAAGAATGAGACTGCTGAGGAGTGGATGAAGCTGGTTCCTTTGATTGAAGTCATTGGCAAAAGAAAGGTTTAGGCCATCCGAAGCGACAATGGAACAGAGTTCAGAAATCATATCTTTGATTCTTTTTGTGAACAAAGGGGTATTCTCAGACAGTTTAGTACTACAAGGACACCACAACAAAATGGTGTTGCTGAGAGGAAGAACCGAACACTTATGGAAGCAGCTAGGACTATGCTGATTGAGTCAAAGCTTCCAATTATCTTCTGGGCGGAAGCAGCGAACTATGCAGCTTATGTTCTGAATCGAGTACTGATCGTGAAGAGCAAGATGAAGACATCGTATCAGCTTCTTCATGGAATTAAGCCATTAATTGATTTTCTTCGTCCTTTTGGATGCTCTTGTACTCTGTTGAATACCCAAGATCAGAAGACAAAGTTTGGTACTGTCTCTGATGAATGTTTCTTCGTTGGCTACTCTGAAACACAAAAGGCGTATCGTGTGTACAACAAACGGACGTGAATTGTGCAAGAGTCCTTTTATGTCGATTGGAAGGAATCAAATTCAACAAGCATTGGAAGTGAACCGGCATGGTTTTATGATTCTACCACTGTCTTCAAATCATTCAATCTCCTAATCCCAGATGATGATGACATTATTCCTCTCACATCTATTAATCTCATTCCACCACAAGCATAACCATCAACTAACCCATCGCCTCCCACTTCATTTGATGTTCCACCTCCACCACAACCTAATCCAATTCCTCCATCAGACATTCCATCCTCATCACATACCAATCCAATTCCCCCTACTAGTCCATCTATTCCATCTCAACCATCCAATTCCACATCCATATCACAACCCAATCCTCTTACCCTAAACACAAACTTCAAAACCTTGAAAGATCATCCACATGATTACATCATTGGATCAATTACTGATGGTGTGGGGACTCGGAGTCAGAGTGGGTTGATCAATGAACGCCTCTATGCAGCTTTCTTATCCCAGATCATTCTGAAGAATTATAAACAAGCACTTAAAGACTCAAGTTGGGTTGACTCTATGCAAATGGAGTTGCAACAGTTCAGGAAGTTGAAAGTTTGGGAGCTAGTTGATCTTCCTCCAAACAAGTGTCCCATTGGTACCAAGTGGGTGTTCAGGAACAAGCCGGATGATCGAGGTGTTGTTGTAAAAAACAAATCCCGATTGGTTGTTCAAGGATTTGCTCAGGAGGAGGGGATTGACTACACTAAAGTGTTTGCTCCAGTTGCTTGCATCAAAGCTATCAGAATATTTCTTGCCCATGCAGCTCACAAGAACTTCAAAGCATATCAGATGGATGTGAAGTGTACATTTCTGTATGTAAACATTGATGAGGAGATCTATGTATGTCAACCACCGGGTTTTGAGGATCCAGATTTTCCGGGCAAGGTGTACAAGTTGGATAAATCCTTGTATGGATTGCATCAAGCTCCCCGTATCTGGTATGAGACATTGACACAATATCTGCTCAGCAAGGGTTTCTCTTGTGGGACTATAGATATGACACTGTTCAAGAAGGAGGTGGATGGTGAGATGCTGATAGTTCAGGTGTACGTTGATGATATCATCTTCGGATTGACAAATGAGAAGTTGTGCAGAGAGTTTGAAGAAGTGATGAAGGATCGCTTTGAAATGAGCATGATGGGGGAAATGTGCTTCTTTTTAGGGTTGCAGGTGGAACAGAAACATGATGGCATTCTTATTCACCAAGAGAAGTACATCAAAGAAATTCTTACCAAGTTCAGCATGGAGAACTCTGATCCAAAACTGACTCCCTTCACTGCTCAGACATGCTTGACTCCTGATGATAATGGGAAGTCCGTGGATGCTCATCGCTACCGCTCGATGATCGGATCTCTCATGTATTTGACTGCAAGTCGTCCAGATATTGCATTTGTCATGTGCTACTGTGCTTGTTTTCAGGGCTATTCCCAAAGAATCACATGAAAAATCTATGAAACGCATTTTTTGTTACCTTAAGGGTTCCTCCGTTTGGGGCTTTGGTACATAGAAGGTGGGAATTTTAATTTACATGCTTATTCTGACAGTGATCATGGTGGTTGCAGGATAAACCAAAAATCAGTGACAGGTGGAGGTTAATATCTTGGAGATTTTCTTGTCTCATGGCAAAGCAAGAAGCAAACAACAGTATCCTTGTCCACAGGAGAAGCTGAATACATCGCTACATCTAGCTGCTGTTGCCAAGTGCTTTGGATTCAACATCAGATGATGGATTATGGCATCAACTTCCTTCATACACCACTATTTTGTGACAATGAAGCTGCAGTTGGAATTGACAAGAATCCAATTCATCACACTCGAACCAAGCACATTGAGACGAGAATCCATGCCATCCGTGATGCTCAGGAAAAGGGGTTCATTGATATTAATCCTATTGAAATGAGGAAACAAAAAGCGGATCTTTTCACAAAATCTTTTGACAAACCATGTTTTTATGAATTGATCTCTATGTGGGTTTAATATCATTCTGAAAACCTTTTTCTAAAAAAGTTATCTGTTTAAAATGTAAATATGTAAATACTTTTTGGTTTTCGGCCTCGAGAATCTTTGCGTCCCATATTCCTTCACTCCTTTTTGTCTTTATGCATATTCTATTTCATTTCTCTTGAAAAACAGAAAAATATTAAAAAGAGAAATTTCCTATTTAGATAGCAATCAAATAGAAATTTCGGGGGAGAATAAAAGAAAATATCAAAAAGATTTTATATTTTTAATATAATCTTCTTAGGTTATAAAATAAAATGAATTCGGGAACTTGATTTGAGATGACTTAGAAATGATAGTATATCTTCTTGATATATTTGTTTTGCATGACTTGCGTTGTGTAAGAAATTATTGTATCTGATGTATATGTTTGTATCATGTTAAAAGATTTTAAAAATAGAATAAAATGATGGTTTCATTATGTGATATGCATGGTAGGCTTTGTATGTGTTTGAAAGCTTATGACATCGTGATTCACTTGATCTAAATGTTTAAAGATGACGTGGTTTCCTTTCCAAGGCAGTTATTGATTAAAACTAAGTCCTGATAAAAATAGATTGAGAGTCTTCCATTACTTACCTGTTATTGTACTGGTGATTATGAATGCATTGCACGTTTGACCGAAACCATTCTGAGAAATATATATGAAATCTTATTTGGTTATTCCCGTTTTCATCTGTTATGCTGAGCATAGACCTTGGAAGCGTGTTTCCTCTGCTGTGTGCAAACACTGACCTGGAAACTTGGATTCATTATTAGTCTTTCGGCTTAGTATTTAAAGGTGATCATCTCCTCTGTTATGTGAGAACATAGACCTGGAGCGCTCATCACCTTTATGCAATTCTAATTAAATAAGATTTCATATACTAATCATGGTTTAGTGGAAGTTTAACAACGTCATAATTATAGGTACGTAACGTCAAAGGTGGTTTTGTGAATTTTTAATAAATCTTGAGATTGGGTAAATATTTACAATGTGTTTTGGATGTGGGACCATGAATCTTTGATAATAAATCAAAACATGATAATCAGTCACGTGTATTTGTTCTGGATAACCATACTTGAGTTTAAGCGGACAAATATACCGGCAATCATTTTTGAGCTGTTTAAATCAATGTTTAACTCAGTTTGTGATCGAACTCTACATTAGTATGATCTCATAGCTTGTCGATGTTTTTAAATGCATCTTTGTGCTTGAATATATCTTGAGGGTGTGATCACATTATAGAATCGGTTATTGGTTTCGATAAATTTAGCTTAGAATCTTAGGTTAGATGTCGTATCTTATTACTTTTATTTCATTATATTTTTTATCTTTATCTTTATTTTATTTTATTTTACTTTAATTTGAGTGTTGGTCTTGTGGGGTGACGAAGTACTCAAAAGGCTTTATTTTCTTAATAAAATTTACAAAAACCATAAAATTATTAAAAAATCAGAAAAATTACAAAAAGTTTTAAGTTTAAATTTCCAGCGAATCTACGATTCTCTCTCTGTTTCGCTCGAGCAAATCAATAGCTTCGCCTGGCATAGTGTTGAGTTTCTGTGATCAGTCGCTTGACTGTGGTGCCGAGCGAACCTATAGGTTCTCTCCAGGCGAATCTACAGGGTATATTATACCTCACACTGGTTCGCCACAGCACGTTCGCTGTTACTGTGGCATCACCGGCTCTTCGATATCCCATAGATTCGATCTCAAGTTTTGTTGATTTCCATTGCAATAAAGTGTTTTCCAACCAAGAGGTAATGATTTCAATCCTTCCTCATAAGTTTAATCGCGTTTTTATCCGCTAGTTAACTAGGTTTAATCCTCGTTCCTTAGGTTTAATCCTGTGCCATAGATGGGATATATGATGAATAAATGGATGTTCAAATCATGTTTAGAACATCTCGCATTGTCGTTTATTATAAGATTCTCATAGTTAAACCCTAGATTTAAGTTTCTAGCCATAGTTAGGGTTTAACTCGATCGAGCGAACCTATGTTTCTTGGAGCGAAACTGAATGAATGTTCAACAATGAGAGCGAATCTATGATGTTGTGCTGTCTGTGCACATATTGCAGATTAGCCCGGCTCTGTCTGAGCAAATCTATAAGTTCACACAAACACACATGCTGTGTTTTCTCTTGAAGCGAACCTATAGATTCTCTTATGCTAATCTTAGTTTTGCTCCTAGCGAATCTATCTTCTGTTCAACGAATCTATAATATTTTCATATTTGTTTTGTTTTTCCTTGGATTTAAGCGTCATGCATTTACTGACCAACTCTCGTTTGTGTTTCACTCATCATGTCAAGTCTGTCATTCCAGGAGAAACATAACATCTATGCATGGCTGAACGAAAATCACAAGAAAGCCGCAGCGTACAAAGACTGTATTAAATGGCTAAAGTCTTCAAGGATACACTATGCTATATCACATTCCCTAACCGTCTATGAACTACAAATTCAAGACTTCTGGAGAAACTCTGTACTGAATGTCGGCATCTCCCTTAATGAAATATGCTCAAAAGTGCACGAGCACAATATCAGTTTTCCAGAGGCTGATCTTGCCAGGATTATTAAGCTGGAAGATGATTGTGGTGATGAAGTGATGATGTCTAAATCAGAGATCTTTGGAGCCTTTAGGACCGCTGGTTATGAGGGTCCTCAACTTGTCTTGAAGAAAGAGTTAAAGAAGTCATACTTGATAAGGGAGTGGAGATATATTGCTCACGTTTTCATTATGTGCCTAGACCATAGGAAGGGAGGAACTGATGGGCTGAATCAAGATTAGGCACGAGCTATGATGGTATTCTGTAAAGTGAAAAAAGGCGAATATTGCAAAGCTGATCTTTAACTACATGGTCGAGAACATTCATGCAACAAAGAAGGAGAAGTGTCTGCTCTATCATAGATTCATTTAGATGGTTCTAAATGACCTTACGCCTGATCTGCCAACTGAAGGAGATATTTTAAAGATATGGCAGATGAATCCTAGAATTTTTGCCGACTGCAAAGCTGCAAGGCATGACTATGTTGGAAGGATTACATATTGGCAAAACATGTACCCAGAAGAGAGGTGGCTTCATATTCAAAAACTGATTGAACTGGAAAAGAAAAGGGTAGAGGATACCACTGAGGCCACACAGAAGCAGATTAAGAAGAGAAAGAGACATGTCAAAGACAAGGACTACTCACTCGATGCTGAGATTGATGAAATAGAAAAGAGATGCAGAAAGAAAGAAGATCAAAGAGAAGAGAAGAAACAAGCACCGGGGGTGATTCTAAAGGAGAACAAAGCATAGACACCAAACTTTCACTGAACCTGCCCAATGTTCGGGTGCAGGGGAAAGCCAAGATGCTGAACTGGAGACTTTAAAAGCCAAATATGCTGAGTTAGAAAAGAGAGACAAAGTAAAAGGAGATATGATAAAGGGGCTGACTAGAATGGTGAAGGATCAATAATATCTACTCTTGAGAGTGTTCAAAGAGATGAATGAATTAAAGGAGAAGGCTGGTCTGGAACCATCGATGACTGTGGCAAAGTTGAAAAGTTTGTTGGATGTGGGCAAGTATCCTTTAATAGAGATTGGGAGAACATCGGGGTTGGGTGAGAGTTCTGGAGGTGCAGGGAGGTCTGAAGAAGTCCATGAAGCTGGATTCGTCAACATTGAAAGATCTGAAGGAGGTGAAAAAGAAACAGAAGATCCGAGCCAGATGGGTATAGATATGGATGCGTTTACCGGCCCAGAAATCACACCCGGGTTTGGGCAGAAGTTTGTGTTAGTAGATGAGCTAGATGTTAAGACCGAAGCTGGTAGTAAAGAAGAGGAAGAGGATGATCCTGAGAATGAACAGGAGGCTTAAAAGTTGATGAAAAGAAAGTCACTTATCTGTGTTTCAGAGATGTGGAAGGAAATGATTACGTGGATCTTGACAAAAGTGACTGGTTTGTGAAAGAGTCTGAGCAGATCAAAGAGACTCCACTATTTCAACATTTGGAAGAGCCTAACACTAAAATGCTTGATAGAAAAATCATTTCATGGAAATACAATGCATTGGTTGATGCTTACATGATTAAAAGGCAAGGGGGAGACATTAGCTACATAAAACATCGAAAGAATTTCAATACACTTCCACGATGGGATTTGAGAAGACTGGCTGAACTCCCCTTGCTTAACAAAGAAGATAGTCCAAGGGCAAATAGATTTGAGGTGATTGTGAGAAATGCAGCTAAAGATAATTTCATCACTTTCGGATATCAAAAGCCAATGAAATGAAAGCAAAAGAGATACAAACACTGGGTATCATGGAAAGAAAAGGTTGTCCTGAGGTTGAAGCCATCGAAGATAATGAACAGAAAGAGGGTTCCCGACACACATCCGCCCAGACTGTAGAAGTTTGAGAAATGGTTCTATGATAACAACACAGGTGAGGCTGTCATTAGAGTGAAAGGAAAGAACAGCCGGAGATTAGATTGTTTGATCCGATGGAGGTATTCTCTTTCTGTGATGAAGATCTGAAGGTCCTTTGTGAGAACAAAATCAATCATGGTGCCGGGGAAGATATACTGAGATAGATGTGAATCTGTTCGTGAGGGTTGCGAACAAAGCCAGGGGCGTTAGAGCTGAGATCAGAACTTTAGCCGAGAAGGTCAGGAAAGACGACGTTCAGAGATTGGATATGGATGACCTGTCGAGGCAAATGGACAAGTGTATAACAAAAAGGTTTGAAAGAAGGGTCAAAGCTAAAACTCAAAAGGATGTGCAGGAAGTGATATAGAAGATGAGTTTGAAGCAGGAACAGACGACGTTACTAATCCATTGGTTGAGATTGAATCAAGGGCAGGAGCTGTGTATGTGCATGATCTAGAAGCCTAAAGACAAGATGATGCAGTAGCTTAAGCGGAAACTAATCAAGAAGTCAGAGCTGAGAATGAAGACCCCTTGGGTGAGGTCCAACCTAGGGGGAGTATTGTAGATCAGTGTAGGTTGGACTCACCGGCATGTCAGTGTTGTTTTATATTTGTATTTTGACTTTATTAGATCTAGCGAACCTATGGGCGAATCTATTGATTCTCCCGAAGTCTGTAATGTATTGTGTCTTGGTTTTTGTTCCTGGGTGAACTTGTATGATGCCCGGGAGAATGTAGGTGAGATGGTCAGGCAGATTCACTCACTAGCAAATCTACCAGCGAACCTAGGTACTATATATTGTAATGCTTTATCATTTCAATGGAAGGATTCCATATTCTCTGAAACCCTAATCGTGGGTTATGATGGCTGAGGTGCTAGGAGCTTATTATATCATCATTGTAGGTTATATCCTTACATATTGCTTGTGTTGATCTTGTTTTTGATTGGATTGTGAGATATTATCATAGATCTTTGTTTTCCAGTGGGTTTTGCATATATTTCTGATCATAGCACTATTGTTAAGATCTGCATGGACCAACATCTTGTGAATACGAGATGTCGGCATCTCATCACCTTGAACATTAACATCCAGATTTTTTTGATTCAAGTTGGAAAGCTGATGCAGTAAGCTACAAGAATGTGGATTGAAATTTGGAACTTGAGTCGGTGAGTTGATAAAGTAATCAAGATTACCAGTATGAACTGCATCACCAGAGATGGATGATGTTCCTGACTCAGGTTGCACAAATTCAGTACCATCATTAGGAATTGGTTGAGAAACATCTTGACCTTCTGATACTAAATGATCAGAATCTTGATTAGATTGATCATTTTCATTGAATCGAATCATTGAATCCTTGACAAAAAAGAAGAATGGGTAATCTGGGATTTAATCATCTAGGGCGTCTGAATCTGAGTTATCACTAAAAGAACCAAGATCCCTTTGAGCTTTCTTCTTATCTGTAGAATCAAGCAAGTTAGATTGATCAAACAAGTTAGAATGAAAAGAGTTTGACAATGAATCTAAATCAAATAACCAAGCAGGACCATTTGAAACTGATGGAAAAGAATTTTCCAAGAATTTAACGTTGAATGTTTCAATTATAACATTAGTCCTAGAGTTATAAACTCGATAAGCTTTTGAAACAGATGTATCCAACGAAAAATCCATTATTAGATTTTGCGTCAAATTTTCCTAGATGATAACTTGAATTTAGAATCATGACTAAGGAAATCTATGTTTTGTTTCCTGCCAAACATCAACTCGTATGGAGTTTTCATTTTATTTTCATGATTAACGTTCGATTCTTGACGAAACACACAGTTGAGATAGCTTCATCCCAGAAAGTGATTGGTATTTTAGCATCTGCTAGCATAGATTGTGCAACCTCAATCAGTGTTCTGCTCTTCCTTTCAGCAACTCCATTTTGTTGAGGAGTTCTGGGAGCACTGAACTGATGAGCTATTCCTTTCTCTGCACAAAACATATCAATGTTAGCATTTTTGAATTCCATACCATTATCACTTCTTATTATCTTCACTTTGTGATCTAGTTGATTTTCAACTTTAATGATAAATTCTTTAATAATTCAGCCATTTCAGATTTAGCATGCAAAATGAAAACCCATGAAAATCTTGTATAATCATTAATAAACAATGATTTTCTTCCAATACTCTTGACATTGGTTGGTCCAAAGTGGTCCATGTACAACATCTGGAGTGGTTTGGAATTTAAGTTTATCGGCTTGGTCTTATAAGACGCTCTATGTTGCTTTCCCTTCAAACATGCTGAGCAGTGACCAGTCGTTGCAAACTTCTTGGATGGAAGTCCAATGACATGATTTCCTGCTACAAGCTTATTCATGTTCTTGAAATTGGAATGCCCAAGATGTCTATGCCAAAGCTGACTTTCATCATTTGATGCTTTAGCAATTAGGTAGGTTGTTTCTGTTGATGGATCAACTTGAGACATATACAGTTTGTATACATCTCGATCCTTTTCAGCTTTAACAATCACCCAATCCTTGCTAATCTGAAAACCTGGCTTCAAGACATAACAGAAAGAATTATCAAATAGAACAGAATATAATTAAACACATGTTTAAAAGATTAAAGTTCAACTGAGAACAGAAGTTGACTTTATCGAAGCTTATTATCCCATTGGATACTGTTCCTTCTCCTGTTATCTTTCCACCTGCATCACCACCAAAGGCGACGCGTGTTCCATATTTTAACTTAAATTCTTGCAGTAAGGCTGATTGCCTGTCATGTGCCGACTACACACGCTATCCACGTACCAAGTATTGAGTGGTCTTCTCAGGCGTAACTGTACAACAAAGAAATTTAAGTTGAGGAATCTACCCAAGCCTAAATGGTCTTGGTGTGACAACCGACAATTTCAGGTCAATACCCGATCTTGACTTGGTTATAATTACACCTATGACACTTGATTTCCAATTTAATTACAATTATTGAAGTCGTTTTATGCATTGCAAACTTTCGCGTATAACATCTCATGCGTCGCTAATTCGGCGTAGTTACCATTTTTACACGCGATACAAGCACACAAGAACGTTGGTGATAATTAATATATATATATATGTGTGTGTGTGTGTGTGTGTGTGTGTTTGTGTCAATAAATACTTTAAAGTGTTTTAAAGTATCTTAGGTTCCAATATTAATACATGGGAAAAGTTCAAAATTTAAGAAAAACCTTAACGCGTAAATTTATATGTTAGCAGAATAAAAAGCTTGTAACGCAACTACTAAATAAATGAGTTATTATTTACATATCATCAATATTGAAATATCTAATATTATATGAATTCTTATAATATTTTAATGTATTTTAAAAGAAAAAGGAAAAAGTAAAAATATAAGAATATGTAAAAAAATACCTATGGTCGTCCCCTTCCCCCCCTCCTCTTTTGTCTTTTCAATTTCTTGACAAATACATGCAACGTTTGCGAAACTCAAGAGATTTCCTCTTTTGTGAAACATCCTTGACATTGATTAAAGAGGATTAACCCCACTACTATAATTAGAGAGCCCCATCTTATCCTCTTATCGATGGGGTGATACAATCATGCTTCAAAGTCTCTTGCAAGAAAAGGGGTGAAGGCCTATAAAGTCTTCAAACAAAGCATACATCAACACACCACACACCCAACATCTCTTCTCCTCCTCTCCCTCTCTAAATTT
>BJCO01756654.1:0-12181 GCA_018326465.1 Flaveria floridana | reverse complement strand
GATTTGGGTGTTTGGGTGGGGTTTGGGGTGTTTTATTTTAACCAATTTACAAGTATACCCCCTCTAAAACTTGCACTTCGTATTTTTTTTAAAAATTAAGTTTTTTACTCTTTGTAATGTGTTTTTAACTTAACAATATAAACATATAAACTAATGGTAACCCTTAGAGATTTTATTTTGTAAAAACACAAGACATACGAAATAACACACGCGTTTCCGCGTTACGCGATAAAATTCCCGAATAGTCTTTAAATCGCGTAAACACATAAGCATAACATAATAATCATTTAATCCACTAGATTATTATTAAATTAACATTATTAATTATTATTAAGTCACCAACGTCAAACGACAACTAGTGTGTGCTTACGGACACGTGTATGCAAAACTTAACGGAACTAACGGAGTTTTGTAACGGAAGATTTCCGGATGTCACACTTTGCACACGTAACACATTTGGCTACGTAAGAACCAATGTCCTTCTTCATCCCTGTCCACCAGTATCGCCCACGTAGGTCCATATACATCTTATCGGACCCAGGGTGAATGGAATAGCGAGTTTGATGAGCTCCGCTCATGATGGAGATATGAAGATCATCATAATGATTGGGAACCCAGAGTCGGTTTAAGAAATACAACATACCATTCGGTTTTGTTTGAAGCTGTGACTGAACACCATAAACCAATTCTTCATCCCCTTTTCCATTAGTTAGAGTAGCTTGGTGAGCTTCGCGAAGACGATGCTCAAGGTTGCTATCAATCCTTATATTTTAAAGCATAACAGTAGCCTTGCTGACATCTACGTGAATCTTCGTGTCAAACTCTTTCAGGGTGTCAAACCATTGTCGTCGATGTCGAATTTCCTAAAGTAAGACGGTCTTATTATGTTCTTTGCGACTTAACGCATCGGCTACAACATTGGCTTTTCCTGGATGATAACGAATGTCACAGTCATAGTCACTAATCAACTCAACCCAATGGTGTTTCCTCATATTGAGATCTTTTTCACTGAAAACATGTTGAAGGCTTTTGTGATCAGTAGAGACTATGCATTGTGTCCCATAAAGGTAATGCCTCCAAATTTTTAAGGCTAACACCACAACACCAAGTTCGAGATCGTGGGTCATGTATTTCACTTCAAGAACATTCAATTGCCTCAACGCATAGGCTATAACATTTCCTCGTTGCATGAGAACACAACTATATGGTGAAATCATCATTCCCTTCAGGAAGGGTGAGAATATGAGCATTACACAATTTGTGTTTGAGGGTCTTAAAAGTCTCTTCTTGCTCATGCCCCCGCTCGAACTGTTTATTCTTTTGGGTTAAGGACGTAAGTGGTTTCTCAATTCTTGAGAATTTTGAAATAAAACACCGGTAGTAACCCGCTAGTCCAAGGAAAGAACAAACTGCGGTTGGAATTTTGGGGACACACCAATTTTTCACAGCTTCTAGTTTAGAAGGATCAACATGAATTCCTTGGCTATTCACCACATGTCCTTAAAATTGACTTCCTCAAGCCAAAATTTGCACTTAGAAAACTTTGCGTACAACTGTTCTTTGTTCAAATGCTCAAGAACTTGTCGCAAGTGGAGCAAATGATCGGTTTTAGTCCTTGAGTAGACGAGAATATCATTGATGAACATAATCCTGAATTTGTCCAGATAGGGTTTGCATACCCGATTCATAAGATCCATAAAGACGACAAGAGTATTAGTGAAAGCAAAAGGCATAACCATAAACTCATAGTGCCCATAACGAGTGAAAAATGTTGTTTTTGTAATATCATTGTCATGGAATCGTAATTGGTGATAACCACAACGTAGATCAATTTTTGAGAATTAAGTGGCTCCTTGAAGTTGGTTAAAAAGATTATCAATTTGAGGAAGAGGGTATCGGTTTTTGACAGTGAGTTTGTTGAGTTCCCGATAGTCGATACACATACGAAACGATCCATCTTTCTTCTTTATAAATAACACGGGTGCACCTCAGGTTGAAGAGCTAGGACGAATAAAGCCCTTGTCAAACAGTTCCTATAGTTGGCTGGCTAGTTCTTGCATCTCAGATGGTGTAAGACGATAAGGTGACTTAGCCACAGGATTCGCACCAGGAATCAAGTAAATCTTAAACTCCATTTCACGAACGGGCGGTAAACCGTTATGATCATCGGGAAATACTTCTGGGAACTCTCGGACAACAGGAATGTCCTTAAGTTCCTTGCTTTTGAATTTCGTGTTGACTACATAGGCCAAAAAGGCTATATAGTTCTTACCTAGGCACTTTCGAGCCTTGATACACAACATGAGTTTCAGTCTTTTAGATGATTTCTCACCAAAAACATTCAAAGTACCACCCTAGGGTAATGGAATCCAAATGCATTTCTCGAAGCAGATAATTTCCACATAGTGTTTGGCTAACCAATTTATGACAATGATAATGTAAAAAATTCCAAGCTCCATGGGGATTAGGTCAATAGGAAACCGATGCTCGTTTAGACTTAAGAAAGAATCGCGAAAAATAACATCAATAATGATGTAGGGACTTCAACCGTAAATGACTTTTCTAGCTTAGTACGTGACTTAGCAAGTACGGGTTAAAATTCTAAGGAAACAAAACTCTTATCGGCTCTAGAATCAAACAAGACAGAGGCATAGCAATTATTAACAAGAAACATACCTGTTCAGATATAGAACTTTTATCGGTACAGGGAAAACAAATGAAACTTGATCATAAAGATATACCGTTCACCACGTCGCTATTTACTTGTGCTTAAGTTGCGTTGATGTTGAAAGCACGACCTCAAGCTTGTGTAACATTACCCGTAAGAAGGGGACAATGTGGGCGAAAATGGCTGATTTCTCCACCGTTGTAACAAGCATGATTGGTAATTAGAGCAGCATTGTTTGATGCATGGTGATAGGTAGCAACCAAATAACCATATTTCCTACAATGTGAGCAGATGCGACATGGATTATTCCCCGCATGATGAGATTTGCAAATGTTACACATTGGATGTGGACCAGTGTAAGCTCTAGCAACAGGTGCTTGATTAGTAGTAGCAGCTTGTTTGTGAGGTGCATTGGTTGCTGCTACAGCAAAATTTCAGGCAGGTGAAAAATTACGTTTCTTGCCCTTAGACGAGGATTCAACCTTCACTTCTCTAGTAGCTTCTTGAATTACCCTCTCAGTCTTTTTGGCACCCTTTACAGTCAAGGTGTCGGCTTTGATGTGGTTTTCCGTGAGCTGAGCGGTGATGGTGATTGCTTCTTCTAGTGTCGTGGGCATGCTTCCTACTATAGCATCCTGAATTTGAGGTGGTATCCCTTTGATGAATTTCTTAATGTTACGAGATATAGTGTCCACCATGTGAGGCAAGAGAATTCTCAGTTCATGAGGCCTAGTAGAATAAGCCAAATGATTGCCACTATCCTGCTTAAGGTTCCAAAATTCCTCATCAAGCTTTTGTAGCTCACTCCTAGGATAGAACTTCTAGATCATAATGTTCTTGAACTCCTCCCAGGGTAAAACCAGTGCAATTTCAGTACCTCTATTTCTCTTTTCGCTGTTCCACTATGTAAGTGCCCTTTGTTGGAGAACACTCGAGGCATAACCGACCTTGAGTGCCTCTGGATACTCACTGTTGATGAAGGTGTTCTCCATACTTTCAAATTAACCACTCAAGAAGTCCAGTGGCTCCTTCCTTTCCACTAAAACAGGTTGGCTTACACGAGTTGAAGTGTTTGAACGTGCAGGTTTGGTTATCCCTCCTTGATTTTCGTTGTTTTCTCCTTGACCGTTGTTGCCATTACCACCATTATTCCTATTTGTATTATTACTAGCATTGGTCATTAGGGTGCTACTCAGTTCAGCGACCATTGTGGGAACAACAACAACCATTTGCTGGGCGATCATTGCGGCCATCCTACGATCAGAGCTATGACGTTTTCCATGATGATGAGACATTCTGAATACAAGAATAGGTTAGACATAGGAATTCTTAAAGTACAGTTGGTTTAATAAAACAATAATTTTATAGGACTTGTAAAACACATACGGGATGGTTCCATTTGGTATACAAAGCTTTTAGGAACATTGACACGTCAATGTGACTTAACTCTACCATGTCTTAGGAAATTTATGTATTTTGACCATAATTTATCACTCATACCGGAAATCACCAGGTTCCATTTGATGAGATTTTTAAAGATTAGACATAAAGTCTAAAGAATTGAGCCATTCGATATAATGAGTACGATTCCACGTATAGTCGAGAATAAGTTTAAGAAGTGAAAGACATTACGTTGTAAGGTTCCTGATCCCAGGAAGCCCCACAGTTGGTCATTCACAACATATCATTATGTTAAAGCATCTACGTAAGTAAACATTGCAGCGGAAATTACTTTAAATCAAATTTGTCATGACATGATTCAAATAAAAATCCTTAACATTATCTTAAGTACATCAAACAAATTTTTAAAAGAGTGTTTAACCATCTTCTGAATTAGGAATGCCAGTCTTCATTTTCCATGAAGCTTTAGATCCATGCTCCCATCCCTCTAAGCCCTATAGCTCACCTGTCAGACTAATATGCATACAAAAGTCAGCTTCGCTGAGTGAGTCTTAGGTTTACTTTATTATTCTAAAATTCAAACATCATATAACTATGCATCTACTATACACAAATTATCAATTTATCAACACTTTATCATTAAGACTTTCACTTAATTATTAGCTATTACTTTTCTTTACCCATCAATTCCCAGTTACTATGTCTCGGGATCTGCCCAAGGGCCTGAGCTCCCGCTTGTGACAAACACAAGACTTTACTCTGTAAATGCTTGTGACTAACACAAGACTCTACTCTATCAATGCTTGTGCCAAACACAAGACTTTACTCTGTATATGCTTGTGACAAACATAAGACTTTACTCTGTTATATGTTTGTGACAAACACAAGTCTTTACTCTATATATGCTTGTGACGAACACAAGACTTTACTCTGGCAATGGTATAGTGTTATGAGCTCGATAACAATTCTTTAAGTTTCACTTCCATCTTTATTTATACATATACTTCTATATGATAAGAAATAAAATTTTAGTCTATACATTCATATTTCAGCAACAATGAGTAATAAACCATATAATCGACCCTCCATGGAACACCGAAGGTTCGGAGGCGGCAACCCCTTATCATGGGGTTCTAGGGCCAGCAGCCCCTAGTGGGGTCCAAGGGGCAACGCCCCTGGCTGTGAAAATTTATTTTCTTGTTAAAATCTCTTGAAATCTTTGCCTTGAAAATCTTAGGTCTACCATGCATAATAGCATCAAAACATGAAAAAACTTGTAAATAATGGGATCTAGAACTCACCTGGTTGATAAGTAACCTTGCGTCTAAGTTACCTAGCCTATGATCAGGTCACACGGTCTGCATATAAGTTAATACACAAATAGGTCATTCTTTACATAGTTTCCAGCAAGTTCGCTAGTAGTTTCGCTAACAGTTTCGCTAACAGTTTCGCTGCCAGTTTCGCACGACAGTTTCGTTGCCAGTTGCGCCCAACGTTCATTGGAATTTCCTAGTTTCGCAAGATCTACTGGTCAACTTTGGCACTAGCGAAATTACTAGTTTCGTTAGAACTCCCCTTAGTGTCGCTTGGAGAACCACTAGTTTCGCTGATCGCGCTCACAGTTTCGTTGGACATATAAAAATGACGAACCAGCCCGTTTTTAACTCAAAATCATAACTTTTTATCTCCAAAACTTTGGTTTTTCATCCATGAAACTATGTTTAAGCATTTTACATGATTTTATACGTAACAAAATTTGACCTTTATGTGATTTTTTTGCAACTTTTCCAACCCAAAACCCTAGTTCCAATATCTGTTCTAAATAATATGTTTGGAGGACGATTCTTACTTGAATTCTTCGCAATTTTCTTTATTGTTTGATGTCCCAATACTAAGATCTTCAACCCTCAATCCACCAAACTTCCAACCTTTGATTTTCCCTCACTTTCTCTCTTTACTCTCTCTCTAGAATACTTTGTTGCTTAGGTTGCAAGTGTGTGTTGTAATGCCTGATTAGGGCTATTTAAGGGTGGTAATGGGCTCTTAAGCCCGTCTATCACTTAACCCATAGATCCAATTAGGTCCATAATCCATATATATACACATATATATACATATATATACATACATATATATCCCCACACATACACACACACACACACACACAAATATATATATATATATATATGTATATATACCAACTTGACCCCGTTATTACTAAGTTGGTTGCTTCGATATTTCAGGGCGTTACAGACGTGTTGAAACTAGTGACAGGTGAAGATGTTCAAGAAGTTGGAGATATACGAGATTGAAGGTTTTGTCATTCAAGTTAACCACCTAAGGCACAATTTCAACTAAGTAGAATCAAGTAGCACATAAGGAATCTATTATGTAACATGTAGCATCATGTAGTATGCATATAAGTAAACTTACAAGATGATGAACAATTTTCATGTAAAGGTCCCTATATTAACCATAATCAAGGTCACCATTTCTAATAACCTAAATCCCTATAGTTATGGGTTCTGATACCAATCCGTCATACCCCAACCTTAACGATGAAAATGTTGAGATCTGAGGGTTAAGATTATTCAAATCCACATAACGCTACCTTAAAGTGTAAATATTATTAATCATAAGGTTTCAAATTGTAAATTACAACCATAAGTTCAAGCAAACAACCCAAAGATAAGATAGATAATAAGTGCACGATCATAAAACAAATTTGAAATGAATTCTTTATTTTATTCTAGGTCCAATCCTAGACGAACTCAATTCTTCAAGAGTCAATAATTAAGCTTGAGCACCTCCTGAAACATGTTAAAAATAAAGTCAACATATGTATGTTGGTGAGTTCCCATAAGATAGAACATACATACATAAAACTTGTTAAGAGGCTCAAGTCTAGGTTAAGAAATAATACAAGAACATATGGATATCATGATGATATAATTAAACCTTAACAAATATGGCCACAATAAAATATACGATTAGATAAGTGTACTTGGTTCCCATGATGAACAAGAATACGCCATCAGGAGCCTACAATAACCTCGGCTTTAGCACCAAATAGGCTTGTCAAGCCCATTGATCTATGACATCGCTAGGCTAGCAATAGTTAATGATTGTTTTTACAAGATAACTATCATATAATGTTCACTAATATTTCAAATAACTATGACCAATTATTAAGATGAATTTGCACGAGCTTTACAAGTATTTAAAGAATTTACAAATGTACATTTACATGGTTAACATGCTTCACCTCAAAAGGTGTGAAATAAAATAAAAAACGGGGTATGAAAACTCACATGATATATGATGTACTTTGATTAATAAGAAAACTAGATAGCACCAACGGTTTCTTCACAGGTTACCTATGCGCGAGTGTTCCAAGATTAAATTATAACCGGATAAGTTGAAGAGGTTATTTGTGGAATCTAGGGTTTGTCATAAGGATTTGGGGTTTAGCACGACTTAATATTATAAACTTTTATTTATAATTTGAAAATGAACGATCACAAATAATAAAGATTAATCTTAAAAAGAATAAGTAATTCTCAGCTATATTTTGATATCTTTACAATTTCAATCTTTTAAGATAATATGTTAAACAACTATAAATAATGAACATACAAAACCATATAATAATTTATCAAAGTTTTCTTGAATTAAAGTTATAGGAAAAAAACTAAAAATAAAATAATAAATAAATAAAATAAAATCATTAATAGAGACAAGAAGTAAAGATATTTTTTATATAATATATAAAAACTAATCGCAAGTTCTTCTAAACATTTTAAAATCATCAAAATTATTTAAAATAAATTCTATAATTATAGAATTATTAAATAATTCTCATAACATTTCATCAATAGGAAAAATGTAAATAATTTTATTTTTATACATTATCATTTTATAATTTTTCTGAAATTTAAAATATGATTAAAATCCCTTTTAAAAAAAAGTACGGGTTGTGGGGTTCGAACCCGCGACCTCCTATGTATGGGGTTGATGGGTTACCAATAGGCTGGGTAGCCTATGCCTGTCATAGCCCGCTAACTAAAATATAAAAACAATATCTGGTTTAATCCCCAAATTGGCAAGAACCCTAGATTTAGAATTGGATCAATTGAACATCAAATCATTGATGTTAATGAAATTAACCATAGGGCTTTGATTCCCCATGATTAATCGAGTGTGTGTGTGTGTGTTTGAATTATCCGAATTGATGTAAAAATCGACGGGAACGGGTGTGAGCAAGTTGCGATGAATAGTGGCGATTGAAAGTGGTGTTTGTGCGTGTTCTTCAGGAAATTGAAATTTCAGGGAGTTGGAAGAGGCCAAACTGAACCTTTCCCCTCTATTAAATAGCTTTGATTAGAATCGTTTCGTGTTCAACTAGTTCGAATTGAGTTTGGGGGTTTAGGTCGGAATTCAAACTGTACATTACGGTTTCAAATGAAATAAAACGCACCAATGATTTCTAATTGATTATATGAAACGTGTATGTTTGATTAACTATGTTAATAACATGATTTATTACAGAATCAGATTAGATTTATGATGTGGTTCGGCTCTTGTGTTTAAAGTTATCATTACCTCATTAAGGATCAAATTAAAACCCATATTCAGGTTCGAAACTGTTTCGCGAAGTGAGTAGAGGTGGTTTGGGGTTTTTATATTGAATTTAGGGGCGGTTTTGGGGGTTGCCTATAAGGCCCCGTTCCCGGGCACCTCACAGTAGGTCATTCATCGAGCATAAACATTACAATCTCATTTATCTTAAGTAAACATTGCAGCGGAAACATTCAAAAGTGACATTTCATCTCATTATAAAAGCTTTTGCAAAATAATACATCGTTAATCAATTACGAAATACATTGTTGCATTACATCACTAAAGCGTTATATAAATGGATGCCATCCAAAAGAGCTGAGTATCCATCCCGTGCCATCCTCAGCAACGTTACCTGCCAACTGGAAACATATAAAAGTTAGTGTTGCGGAGTGAGTACTAGTTTTATAATAAAACATACTTTTCTTTTGTTAAGACCGTTCTTGACATACATGCAATCACACATCATACGTACACATAGATATTATCATTATTATCTTCATCATTCATTCATTAACTTTCGTTCATTTAACGTACATCGTTAACATTCACATTCGTTACCTTTGTTCATATTCATTCATAAATTCTTACTTTCATTTGCACATTCCTTACTTTCATTCGTACATTCATTACATTCATTCATACGTTCATTACTTTCGATGACATGTATAATACCCGAACATTGTGCACGAAGCTGGTTACTGGGCCTGAGGTCTTTCATAGACCTCGAACATTGTGCACGAAGCTGACTGCAGTACCTAGGGCAAGTACATTCACCACTTATCTTTTCTCTTTCATTCTGGATCAATGCCATGTGCTATACCCAGAACATTATGCACGAAGCTGGTTACTGGGCTTGAGGTCTTTCATAGACCTCGAACATTATGCACAAAGCTGACTCCAGTACCTAGGGCAAGCGGCAAGGATCCCATACATATGGTCAATCACAAGGATTGGACCCCAGTGTGCATCCTTCTGGGGTACCTAACCCGCACACAGTTGAGCTAACACCCTTCATTGGGTGTGAACCTCCATACATTTGCTTGCAAGCCTTTTCTTACTTTCATTCATTCGTTCGATAATGCATTCATTCTTTCATTTCATTCCTCTTTTCATATCTTCCACTTTATGTTACATAATACTTTTCATTCATTCATAAAAATAACACGTAAAGCCACGGGAAAGATAAACATACATCATAACGAGGAACATCATCATACACAAATAGCATCATCATACAAGGCAACATCATACATACATAACATACATCATGCATAATCATGCATCATCATCATTATCATGCCCACCATAACTTTTAAGGCCTCAACGGCCATCTTACATGCACTTACGGGAACTTCCATGTCAAAACTTACATCTGCACTTTCCCCTGAAAATCAGTAATCAAACTAAGCTTCTCCTCGGGTGCACAACCCTATTTAGGCGTATGGGCACCCTTCAGTCGCATGGCCTCCATGCAACTGAACATCATGCGAATGGACGACTAAGGATGAACTCCAATGCGGATGAACACCCAATCATGCGAATGGACCCTCAATCATGCGAGTGATCACTATGCGAATGGACCTTATGGGGTTGAACACTATGTGAATGAGCACCTATGCGAATGGGCTCTCAATCGCATGACCCCCCATGCGACTGGACCCCCAATCGTGAGACTAAAACTTAGTCATGCAAATGAACTCCAATCACACCTCAATCAGCCGAATGGCCTCCAGTCGGTCACCTATCCCTAGCTGATGCAGAATGCAGTTCATCCCGAACCCAATCTGCCATTTTCAACCTCCAAGCTCATCCAAACCCATTCTAAGCCCAAATCAACCATCCTAAACCTTAGGAATGCATACTACAACACCATTCAAGCACACACAAGCCCGGAAACCAACTCCAAACGCATCACATGCAATCACACCCACATGGGTCAAATATACACACATACAAACACGGGTTTACTATGTGTTCTAGCCCCAAATCAGTTGAAAACGAGTAAAATAGGGGTCCTAGATCTCACACAAACTACAAGAAGAAGAAGAGCTTTGTCTAGACCCGCTACACGATGATTTTGCACACTCGAACCAAGCTTTCTTCTTCTCTTCTCCCTTTTCTCTCTTCTTTCTTTCTTTTGGCTGAATTTTGGAGATGTGGGGAGGGTGTGGGCTGCCCTCCCCTCTTATTCTCATTCTCTTTCGAACTTTCTCTTGTTTTGACAAGTTTGGTCCCCCAACTTTGGACTTTATTTCTTTTCTTCTTTCGTCGGCTTTAATGAAAATATCCGGGTGTTACAAGTCCACCCCCTTCATCCCCGGAACCTGTTATTCCTTGAACAGACGCGGGTAATGCTGTCTCATTTCTTCTTTGGTCTCCCATGTTGACTCGGATCCCTTCCTGTGCTTCCACTGTACACACACAAGAGGAACCACTTTATTTCTCAACCTCTTCTCTTTTCGATCGATGATCGCCACAAGTTGCTCCACATAATTGAGCCTTTCGTCTACTTTGATATCATCTAGTGGAACAATCATATCTTCATCTGCCAAACACTTCCTTAGATGAGATAGAATGTAGGGTGAATTCCACTTAACTCATCTGGTAACTCCAAACTATAGGGCACCTCTCCTACTCGAGCAATGATTCGGAAAGGGCCTATGTATCTCGGGCTTAACTTGCCCTGCTTTCGGAACCGAATGATACCCTTCCAAGGTGAGACCTTCAACATAACCCAGTCACCCACCTGGAACTCAATCGGTCTGCGTCGTTTATCAGCATACGACTTCTGTCTATCTTTGGTTGCCTTCATAAAGGCCTTGATCCTTTCAAGCTTCTCAATCGTAGCCTCGATTACCTCGACGCTCCCTAACTTTTTATGACCAATATCACCCCAACAGACGGGTGTTCTGCATCTCCTACCGTATAGCATCTCGTAAGGTGGCATACCAATACTGGCATGATAACTGTTATTGTATAAGAATTCAGCTAACGGTAAGTGGTCATCCCAACTTCCCTTAAAATCACTCACACATGCCCGAAGCATGTCCTCCAATGTCTGAATGGCCCTTTCTGACTGACCATCAGTCTGGGGATGATAAGCTGTGCTAATATGTAACCTCGTTCCCATGGCATCGTGGAATTTCTTCCAGAATTTGGATGTGAACCAGGTGTCACGATCAGACACAATAGACACCGGCACGCCATGACGAGTAACAATCTCCTTAATGAAAAGATCCGCAAACCTCTCGGATGAATATGTCTCGCGAATCGGCAGGAAGTGAGCACTCTTCGTCAAGCGGTCAACAATCACCCATATAGCATCATACCCTTTCGGAGTACGCGGCAGCTTCGTAATGAAATCCATGGTGATGTGCTCCCACTTCCACTCCGGTATATCCAAAGGTTGAATCTTTCCATATGGCTTTTGATGCTCGACCTTCACTTGCAAGCAAGTAAGGCACTTACTCACATACTCCACCACGTCACGCT
>BJCO01756598.1:0-12063 GCA_018326465.1 Flaveria floridana | reverse complement strand
TTGTTTAATGTTTATTGGATGTTTAATGTTATATCTATTAATATTATTTATTGTTACACGCATATATGAACATGTTATATAGGTTTATAGTTGTTAGACGTAGTTCTGAATCATTAAAGGTTCACGAATGTGTTTAACTAAGTAGTCTGATTCAGTCGCACGACTGGACCATGCGAATGGGCCAATCGCACGACTGAACCAGGTGATTGAGTCAATCGTACGATTGAGTCATAAGACTGACTCAGTCGTATGAATGAATCAGTCGTATGACTCAGTCGCACGACTGAGCCAGTCGCTTGGCTCAGTCGTACGAATGAAAGCTGTAACCTATAAATACCACTTAATTCATGGAAAAACAGGAGACTTCGATAATTCACAACCCTATCCGTCCCAGTTCGCACAGAGCATCCCTTCCAAGTTAATAGAGCGTTTCAGATCATTCCTACTTCATTCTTAACGTATTCTAATCGTTAGGTTTGATCCGATTAACGTTCTCCCTGATTGGATCGCCAATCAAATAGAATTCCGCGCTATTTGATTCGATTTCACGTAGAATCAGTTAGTACTCCGTCCGTACACGGTCCTAACATATGGGTTAACCTATATACATAATGCATACATCAAAATAATGAATTACAATCATTCATTACAAGTATTGATTAAAGTTCTAAGCCTATCTAGATCTATTATTCCTAGATCTAACAGTTTTCCCATCAACATATATTGCATAAATTACATAAGTAGTTCCAAGGGTTTGATTGAGTTGGAAGTTTGGTTTACAAAAATGAAAAATTACAAATTTACTCTAAAATTTATGAAATGGTTGTTAGATAATAATGATCAATTTGATCATAATATCCATCAAACAAGTTGGGAGATGCGAAGTGCATGTTTGTTTGAGTTATTATGATCTTCGATATTAAAAACCTCCTTAGGGGAGAAGCCGCTAAGTAATGGGAGTTCCACGGGGGAAACGCCCCCTTGGTGGGGGTCCGGGGGCAGCGCCCCTAGTAGCGTGGTCCAAGGGGTGGCAGTCCCTGGCGGGGTCCAAGGTGTAGAGCCAGTTTGATGATGGCATCAAAAGTTTGATGATAAAATCTTTATATGGTTTGAAGCAAACACCAAAGCAATGACATCAAAAGGTTAATGATATTGTGTTATCTAATAGTTTTATGCTAAACCAAGCAGAAAAATGTGTACATGGCAAGTTTGATACTTTTGGTAAAGGTGTGATAATTAGCTTATATGTAGATGACATGTTAATCTTTAGTATTGACCAAAGTCAAGTTGATAAAACTAAGGAACTTTTGTCATCTAGGTTTGCTATGAACGACATGGGGAGGCTAAAGTGATCCTTGGTATAATGATCAAGCGTGGGAACAATGGCATTTAAATTTCTCAATCTCATTATATTGAGAAGATTTTGAAGAAATTTAACTTCAAAGATTGTTCTCCTGTAAGCACTCCTATATATCCGAATCTTAAGCTTCTACCTAATAAAGGTATTGTAGTATCTCAACTTGAATACTCAAAAGATATTAGAAGTCTCATGTATGCCATGGTTAGCACGAGGCCTGATATAGCCTATTCTATTAGAAAGCTTAGTATATTTACTATTAACCCTAGTTCACATCACTTGCAAGCTATCAATCTAGCATTTAAGTACTTGAAAGGAAAAATAAATTGTTGCTTAACTATTTCTGGATTTCCTTCTATTATTGAAGTTTATTCAGATGCAAGTTGGATTACAAATATGGAAGATCATTCTTCCATAAGTGGATGGGTATTCCTATTTGGAGGAAGTGCCATCTCTTGGGCATCGAAGAAACAAACTTGAATTACTAACTCAATAATGGAATCTGAGTTTGTGACATTAGCAGCAGTTGGTAAGGAAACTGAATGGCTAAGAAATTTGATTTATGAAATTCCATTATGGCCTAAACCAATATCACCTATATCTCTATTATATGTTATAGTGAAGCAACTTTGGCTAAGGCTTATAGTCAAGTGTGTAATGGTAAGTCTGGACACTTAGGTGTTAGACATAGCATGATTCGTGAGCTCATCATGCATGGTGTGATATCTGTGGAGTTTGTGAGAACTCAACATAATTTATCCGATCTTCTAACCAAAGGGTTAAATAGAGATCTTGTGCACAAGTCGGCTTGCGGATGGGATTGAAGTCCACCTAAAATCTCTCACGTTAAGATACCCAATTCCCATCTAGTATAACACTAAATATTGAACTCAATGTGAAAAGCTTAACATCTAGAGAGTGGAACACATTAGAAGGAACATCCCAAGGTATGTGTTCAGACCTACAAGTTGAGGAGATTGAAGTCTAACTTGTTAATAGTTCTTTAAAAAATTGCATATGCAAGTGCAAGAGGAAAAGAGCTATCTATATGAGCATGAAGTTTAGCTGCTTCAAGAAGCTTGGACTTGGCTTTGACATGCTTATGAAGGATGAGGTAACGCTAGTAAAATATAGTGTCATGTAAGAATATATAAGTATGCAAACTTTTATTTATATTATCTACATGTATTCACTATGAATAGCAAGGGTTCAATCTGTAGCAACACCCTGATATTCGAATATTTGGAATGTGTAATATACAAAGATGAAATTAAATTATCATCATATTTCATTTATTCATAAGTTTGTAGTTTATGTGAGTTTGTTTTAGTTAATCAAGGATTATACTAAAATGGGGGAGAAATGTTAGATATTTTAGTGTAATTGGATTGACTAGTAACCAATATGATCATAATATCCATCAAACAAGTTAGGAGGTGCGGAGTGCATGCTTATTTGAGTTTATTATAATCTTCAACATTAAAAACCTCCTTGGGGGCGAAGCCCCTAAGTAATGAGGGTTCCAAGGGGGCAACGCCCCTGGTAGCGGGGTCCAAGGGGCAGAGCCCCTAGCTGGGGTCAGCTTGAAAATTTTTTATTTTGGTAAAAAAGGCTTCATTAAAAAATGCGTTTTGAGTCGTTTTCCTGAAGTTCACATGTGAAATTCTAGTGAAAAAAACGCATTTTTTACTTGTCATTTTAAATTCAAAACAAAACTGCCATTTAAATGAATATGTTAGCATCTTCAACTAATTAAGCATCTTCAAAAAATTCATTTGGTTGAGAAGTTATTTAACACAGTAACATTCATTTGATAACATGAGGTTATCAAAATATTTATAAGTACAAGTAGCATCCAAATAATGGGCCATTTAAACAAAACAGTAGCATGTTACACATTTAGATGGAAATCAACTTTGTTCTTGGAGCATACTTCGAACAAACCAGAATACGCATATATCCTTTAATATATCTTCAATATGCTAACCATAACTTCATTAGACATGAATGACACATGATATTTTTTAATGCTAAAAAATAACAGTCAATAACGGCGAGGAGCCAATGTGCAATCATGTCACATAATATTGAACTAAGTTTGTAGTTTTCATTCCTGTGGATCTAACTTACAATTTAACCAAAACTATAAAGACTATTTATGTAACTTTCTCACATATATTAGAAAATTTTGGATGTCAAAGAATCTTATATGTGTTTGAACATGGAAAAAATTATGATAAAGCTATAGTTCTTGAAACAATTATACACCTTAGTGATCGGTACTAATCCAATTAGTGTAGAATCAATGAATCTAGAACAATATTTGACACAAGTTATGGGTTTCTAGTAACTAGTAACTAGTGGCTGTGATGATTTATAAATTCAATTTATAATAATTTTAGAGCATATGTATTATGCTCTAACTTTTATGTGTTGTTCTCATCATATACAAACATAAGATTGGTCAATAGCTATTTGGTTGCAAACTCTTAACATTTCTAGAAATATTTGGTTGCACACACATATGTAGTCCAAGTGAACTTGTTTAGTACCCTCCTCTACACTTTCAGTAACCCTCAATGTCAAGCCACCAACACAAGTGTGCATTCGTTATAAATTAGCTTCATCATATATTTATGTCACAAACTACACCTACAAGAAAGTGGGTCTATAGCAACGAAAAAATAACACCTTATAGGGACGACAAGTCGTCGTAACAGACCATTTTGATCTATAGCAACGACATGTCGTCGCTATACATTTTATCCCAAAAAATTAATAGTAATAAGTAAAAATGTCGCCGTGATAGACATCGTCGGCACAAAGTGGGCTATAGGAATGACATGTCGACCCTATAAATGTTGTGGTTTCTGAAAATAACAAATAAAAAATATATTAAAAAATATAAATATTATCTATAGTGACGACAGGTCGTCGCTATAGATAATATTTATATTTTTTTAAGCGAAAGGTTTTAAAAAAAGAGAAAAATAAATGAATTTTCCTTACAGCAATGACAGGTCGTCGGGGTAGATGTTATTATCATACCACCTTTTTTTGGTAGCTCGCGCAACTCTATCCTGATGTCAGTTCGTCAGGACAGACTCAAAGGGTTGAATTTTTTACTTTTAGCTTTACCGAGGACATGTCGTCGGCACAGAGCGTTCTTTACCAACGGCATATGTCGTCACTATAGCCTTTGTCGGTATAGAGTAAAATTGTTGCAGTGACATATCATAACTATAGCCGCTATCACATAAGCAACTCATAATAGAATGCTCGAGACGTATCTTTATTGATTAATGATGATGCATCTCTATAACTTGTTTAGAGTATTCACAATTGAGTTTATAGATGCGTCTCTATTTATGTTATTTACATATTTTTTGTTTTGTTTTACACCTTCATAACGATTACGATCTCTATCTCTGTCTCCATCTTTAAAATTTTATAGATTTATGAATAAAGATTATCTAAATATAAATATCTAATATCCATCACTCTCCATAAATTTTGTGTTTGTCTAAGAGAGAGAACAAAAATAATAAAATAAGTTTTTATGAGTGGAGATAAAGATAGAGATGAAGAATAAGATGTGAGAGGTTATTGGATCAAGAAGAAGGCTGGTGCAACCAAAACCAATTCACTTAGATAATTTTTTGGTACTATATACAAAGGCTTCCGAAGCTTAGGATGGAACTTCCAAAGGTTGTAGAGTTCTTCCGAAGACAAAGTGAAAGATCAACTTCTGAAGACAGGACTCTACTTCTGAAGTTAAGAAAAGAAGAAGTTTCCAAGTCTCAAAAGAAGCAGTCTCTTCCAAAGTATAAGTGGCTTCGGAAGTACTTGTTCTTCCAAAGCCATTTAACCTTCGTAAGACAGACATTGCTATGAACCAGTGGACACAAGAATGGTCTCTGACACTCCGCTGCAGATACATCATGGCCTTTTCCTAAAGAGCCATGTAGTTGACCATACCTTATTCCACTATTTACCTTTTATGATAGTACATGTTACCAACTTTAGTTGGTGATAAAAGGTAAGTCAGGGACATGTCCTGACTACCATATCTCATATAAGACTTTATCTAAGATACCTTAAACTATAGTCTTGTAGTATAGGCTTTAGTTATAGGATCCCAGCTGGTATCAAAGTATATCCGGCTGTAGGTAGTATTATATATAAGTTTTCATTGTAACTCATTTAGGTAGAGCTTGTATGAGTCTTGTAATACTTGAGTTGAGAAACAATATATAAAAGTACCTTGAAAATTACTTATTGTGTTCCTTATTATTTGTTATATTGTGATCAACTATTATTGACTCTATCTTTACACGAGTGTTGTTCAAGGTGAGTTTGAGAGAAAAACTAAGTGTTAAGTGACCCCAACCGATCCTGCAATTGGTATCAGAGCTCTTTAGGATCTTGATTGCGTGATCTAACCATCCAAATCAATCTGTTTTTCACTCCTCCCTATAACTCACTCACTCAAATTGGCCCTTAACAAATCCGAAGTAGAGATGGGAACTATGACAAAGGCTCCCATCATTACTCCTGAAAATTTCTGGTCTTGGAGCAGAAGAATGGAAGGCTTCATCAGATACCAAGACAGCAAAATATGGAACTCCATTGTCAATGGCCCGTATAAGCCAAAGGTAGCAGCATCTGGTGGAAACGGTGCCATGATAGAGAAGGTTGTTGAGGATTCCTCTGATGAAGACAAAAAGAAGATGGACATCGACAGCAATGCTATGACCATTCTTATGACTGTAATACCGAACTCCATTATGGTGGGGTTCGAGCATTGCAAGACTGCCAAAGAATTGTTTGATGCACTTACTCTGATGTATTCAAACTCTAACGACTCAAAGAAGGACTCACTGAAGCAGCAGTTCGAGAACTTCACTCACATTGCTGGAGAGACCCTCAGCCAGCAGTACTTCAAGTACATGGATCTTATCTTTTCTCTTCAGTCTGTAAAGATCACTCCCGAACGTAGAGATCTTACTAGAAAGTTCATGAGTACTCTTCCAAACGAGTGGACATTCTACTGTGTCTCTATCAAGAGAACAAAAAACTTGAACACTCTTACCATGACTGAACTCTATGGAATCCTCGATGGATATCGCATAGAGATGGAGAGTAAGGAGGGCCACCAAACAAGCAGACCCATGAGTCTTCCTGCTAGCAACACTTTAATGGCCGCTGAAGGCTTATTAACCCCACAACCTTAGCATTACCTGACCTACCAGCAGCCATCCTGCTCTTCTGGACCATACATCACTTTCCCCGAGACTCCAAGGTCTCAACAGGCTCAACACAATGTCTTTTAGGAAAGTTGTGCCTTTGTCTCAGGAAGTGGACATTCTAGTGATTTTCAATACTGCTTTGATGATCTTGAGTGTTTTAGTCTAGATGATGTAGAGTATGTGGACATTGTCCAAAAAATGGCTCTTTTAAATTATAGAGCTAAGAAGTTCTTTAAGAGAACTGGAAGGCAATTCCCTCAAAACCCAACTACCAGCAAGTTTAGGTTTGACAAGACCAAGGCGAAGTGTTACAACTGTAACCAACTCGGTCACTTTGCAAGGGAACGCAAGGCTCCCAAGAACAATCCGGGAACCCCACAGGCCTTCACACATCCCTCAACCTCAAAGCCAGATGAAAAGTCAACTGAAATAGCTGCAATAGCTCAAGATGTCGACTGGAGCTTCATGGTACATGATGTGACTGCTGCTCAAGCTCTCACGGATGGAACAGACGATGCCCAGGTATATGAACATCTTTGTACTCCAGTTTGTATAGCTGAAGTTAAATTTTATCAGGACTATAATATGGAAATCAGATCTGACATTGAGTCTTTAAATATCTTAAAATCTGATTTTAAGAGAGCTGAATCCGACTACCAAAAGAAAATTGAGGAGTTAGAGAAAACTGTATCTCTTTTAAAACATGAACACACCAACTACAAGACTCAAATCAAGGATCTGATATCCAAATTGTCTGAGGCTCAAGCCCAGCTTGTCACTGCTGAGGCTCAGGTCAGGAAGCATGCTATTTCTGAGCAAAACTTCCAACCTATTCTTGCATCATCCTCCCATTCCAAACTCTGTTATCAGAATAAAGGAGGGTTAGGAACCAATGAAATTGCTCCACCACACTCCTATGAGTATACAAGACAACCTAGATGTGGTACTGAGGAGCAAGAAGTTCCAACTACTGATCCTTCCTCATTAGAAATTAAGGATGAAGCAATAATAGTGGCCACCATAGGGAAGGAACAGGAAGATGTACTCATCTCCTCCTGTGAAAACCAAATCCTAACTACTAAATCCAGAAGAAGCAGAGCTAAAGCTGCTAGAAGAATAGCTAAGAAAGTGGCTGAGTCCAAGCTGAAGATTGACCCAAGGCAAAAAGGTGTCTTCATCTCAGCTGGATTCCAAGTGTTAGGTACTTCCGATTCAGGAAAGGAGTGTAATACCAGCACTCCTGTCCTACCAAAGGATCAGAAGTTGAAGGGAAAAGTTGCTAAAGCAGAGAAGAAGCCCATGAAATAGCAACCCTCACATTCCCAAAAGACTAACATTGCGTGCATAATGTGTGGTATGCAAAACCACATGACAAAAGATTGTTACTACAATCCTGCAAGCACACATTATGCAAATAATGCTAGAAAAGAAGGGGTCAGGGAAGGTTTCACATTTGGACCTTTTCAAACGGCCCAAGTGATGAAGAAGGGAAAGCTAGTTTCGGAAGCAAGGTTGCTTTCGGAAGAAAATTTTTCTTCCGAAGGGAAACTGGCTTCGGAAGCAAAAGCTACTAAGGTTCGGAAGAACAAGAAAATTCACATGAAACCATCCCAGAAGAAGACTGCTTCAGAAGAAAAGGTGGTGAAAACTTCTTCCGAAAAGAAAGAAGCTTCGGAAGAAGACCATGCTGCAAAAGCTTCAACAAGCTCATCCTCCAAAATCAACCAAAGGGAAGATCAAGGAAGATGCTGCAGCCCAAACCTCTTCTTCAAAGACTCTTATTGAATCCCAATGCATATCTTTTGGTTCAATTATGTCATTAACTTTGGAAGAACCCAAGACCAGCAAGGCTTGGGCTTCCGAACAAAACTAACAATCTCATCTTATGTGCAGGGACATCCATATGACAAGAACAACAATGTCTGGATTGTAGACAGTGGATGCTCCAGGCACATGACAGGGAACAGATCTCTCCTTTAACAGTTCCAGAACTATGATGGAGGACCTATCCAATTTGGAGGTGAGGCTAGAGGATATATTTCTGGCAGAGGGAGTATATCCAATGGTAAATTAAAAGTTGACAAAGTTCACTTTTTCAAACAGCTTGAACACAATTTGTTAAGTGTTTCTCAATTATGTGATCAAAAGCACCAAATGCTTTTCACAGAACACGAGTGCATTATCCTCAAACCAGCGATGACAATTCCTCCAAAATTGGTGCTTCTTAGATCTCACAGGAAAGGGGATATGTACAAGCTGGATATGAACAATGCTTCTCCTATGGGTGAAGTATCATGTTTTCTTTCAAAAGCTGATAGTGATGAGTCTACACTATGCATAAACGTATGTGTCATGCAAATTTTAAGACAATGAATAAATTGGCTAAAAATAACTTGTTACATAGTTTTCCTAAAAAGGAGTTTTTTCTGCAAAAGATAACTGTGTTGCTTGCCTGAAAGGGAAACAACACAGGACATCTCACAAATCCAAATGTGTTAACTCTATCACTACTCCATTACACTTATTGCACTTGGATCTTTTTGGTCCCATAAGTATAATGAGCATTGGACGGAAATCATACTGTCTTATGATAGTTGATGATTTTACAAGATTCACATGGGTATTCTTTTTAAGAACTAAAGATGAAACTGCTGAAACTTTAAAATCTTTTATTCTTAAAATAGAAAATCAAATTGATCATAAGGTTAAAATTATTAGAAGCGATCGAGGGACTAAGTTTAAGAACTTCATTCTTGACTCATTCTGTAACTCAAAAGGGGTTGCAAGACAATATAGTGCTCCTAGAACTCCTCAACAAAACAGTGTTGCTGAGAGGAGGAACAGGACACTTATTGAGGTTGCTCGAACTATGTTAGCTGATTCAAAACTACCTCTAATATTCTAGGCAGAGGCAGTCAGTACTGCATGCTATGTGTAGAACAGAGTTCTTGTAGTTAAGCCCCATGGAAAAACCCCTTATGAGCTATGGAACAAGAGGCCACCGTTCATTGGCTTTCTAAGGTCCTTTGGCTGCAGGTGTACCATACTTAACACAAAAGACAATTTGGCAAAGTTTGTTGAAAAGTCAGATGATGCTATCTTTGTTGGATACTCTTCCAGCTCTAAAGCTTATAGGGTATATAACATTAAGAATCAACAATTTAAGGAGTCATCCAATATAGTTGTTAATGAGCACACTCCTTGTGTTAGAGGGAATGGCCCTGATCATATATTTGATTTAGAACTGTTTCCAAACTACTCTAAACCCTCTTGTGAGAATGTTTCAGTTGGAACAGGTGCTCAAAATAATGCTAATACTGATGCTGATCAGCTGTTTGAGCTACCCAGACCTCGTCCAAATTCTCCAAGTGCTGAAATACACCAGGCTTCCACCATTCACAGATCTGATAGTTTAACCATATCAAGGAATAGTGAAGCTTCAATAAGTGAATCACTTGCTGAGCCTCAAAACTCATCAGGTGATCCACCACAACACCAGGCTGAAGGCAGTAGTATTTTGAAGGAACAGGCAACTGATAATACTACTTCGCATCCAATAATTGATGATGTTTCTCATTCATTCAATCAGTCTTCATTTAATGACTTTGGAACAGCTGCTGGTCAAAGTGCCCCAATTCCTGAGAAGAATATATCAAATCTGGATTTGTCTCTGCAACTGGAAGTGATTCCTCGTCTTAGGATTCATAACACTCATCCATCTGAGAACATCATAGGGGATGTCTCTGAAGGTGTGAGAACAAGAGGACAGACACATCATGGGAATGTCTACTTATACTCATGCTTTCTATCCCAGATGGAACCCAAGAAGGTAGAAGATGCATTGAAAGATAGTAGCTGGCTTGAATCAATGCAAGAGGAGCTGCCTCAATCCAAGAGACAGAAGGTATGGAACCTATGTCAGCTACCATCTGGTCAAGTACCAATAGGCACTAAATGGGTGTTCAGAAACAAGAGAGATGTTAGAGGCTTGATCATCAAGAATAAAGCAAGACTTGTAGTTCAAGGATACACACAAGAAGAAGAAATTGATTATACTATTGTCTTTGCACCTATTGCAAGTATTAAGGCAGTTAGGATCTTCCTTGCTTATGCTGCATCTAGGGACTTCACTGTCTATCAACTTGATGTCAAGTGTACCTTTCTATATGGGGATATAGATAGGGAAGTCTATGTATGTCAACCTCCAGGATTTGAAGACCCACAACACCCCAATTATGTGTGCAAACTGGATAAAGCTCTATATGGGCTGCATCAAGCACCTAGACTGCGGTATGAGACTTTGTCTAAATTTATTCTAAAAAATGGTTACACCAGAGGTACCATTGATAAGACTCTTTTTATAAAGAAGTCCAGAAAGGATATCCTGCTTGTTCAAGTCTATGTTGATGACATCATATTTTGTTCTTCAAAGGACCAAATGTTCAAAGACTTTGAGAGCATTATGAAGAAGAAGTTTGAGATGAGTTCCATGGGAAAAACGAACTTTTTCCTTGGAATTAAGGTGAAGCAATTGAAGGAAGGTTTCTTCATCAATCAATCCAAGTATGTCAATGACATCTTAGAGAGATTTGGTATGAAGGACTGTAAACCAGCCAAGACACCCACCCAGAAACCATAATCTTTGTCCTAACCTTGAGGGGGAGGATACTGATCAATATCAGTATAGAAAAATCATTGGTTCTCTGATGTATCTTACTGCTAGCAGACCTGATATCATGTTTGCTACTTGCCTTTGTGCAAGATATCAGGCTGCTCCAAAGGTGTCTCACCTAGCTGCTGCAAAGAGAATTCTCAGATACCTCAAAGGAACCTAAATTAGGTCTCTGGTATCCAAGAAATAGTGATTTCAATCTCTATTGATACTCTGGCAGTGACTATGGTGGCTGCAAAATTGACAAGAAATCAACATCAGGAGGATGTCAATTTCTTGGTGGAAGGATCATCTCATGGCAATGCAAGAAACAATCCTGTGTGTCTACATCAACTGCTGAAGCTGAATACATTGCTCCTGCTAGCTGCTGTGCTCAGCTGCTGTGGATTCAAAACCAGATGTTAGACTATGGATTCAACTTTATGAGTACTCCTATCCATATTGACAACAATAGTGCTATCTCCATCGCTGAAAATCCAGTAAAGCACTCCAAGACAAAGCACATTGATATAAGATATCATTTCATTAGAGATATTTTTTAGAATAATCTGATCAAGCTAATCAAAGTTGACTCAAATAAACAATACGCTGATTTGTTCACTAAAGCTTTTGATGAACAGAGGTTTAAATATCTCATATCAGCTATTGGGATGATAAACATTGATTAAACTACCTCTTTTGAAAACTTTCTAATGTGTAATGTCTTGTGTCAATACAATCTAAGCCCTGTTACAAAAGATCTCTTTGAAATGTTCTAAGTGTAAATTTCTTCCGAAGAGGAATTA
>BJCO01756553.1:0-10126 GCA_018326465.1 Flaveria floridana | reverse complement strand
ATAACAAGTCTGAAAGGGTTGGGTGTAAAGAGGAGAAGAGGTTTGATGAAATGTCTTCCCGCCTGAAGACACTAGTCCATGTCTGCACCAAGAAGACCTCGCGTAGACGTTTTTTAATGAAACGTCTTCCAAAAAACAAACAGTCTGCGCACTCAAAACCTCTTCCCGCGTCTGCATGCGCGCAGATGAAAAGGTGGGGAAGAGGTTTTCTTAAAAACAAACACCACCATAGTCATTTATCGTTTTCACATTATCAGTCATATTGTAAAGAATTCTTCATATATTGGAGAAATTCATGTGGACCGTCAACACGCTAAACTTGCTCTTAATTCTTCAACCATGTAGAGACCAAAGCGATACAAGTCATATAAACAAACAAAACAGATACAAACATATATAAGATAGAAAGATGATGTATTAATAATGATAACTATGTTGGGTCAAGTCGGGTAACGGGTACGGGTCAATGTTTTCATTAGTTTGTTTTATTTAGAAGTTGAATAAAACTAGAAAATTAAGTAGGGTGAGTTTGACAGATTCTTGTGGTGATTTACCTTTGAGTAGTGGCACATGGGTGAAAAAGGAATTAGTCATTCTTTGACCGGATCTTTTGGTGGTAGGTAATTTTTAATAGTTTAATTTTCCATGTTGCATGTTTTATACGCATGTCTTTATATAGACTTAACTATTACCCTATATATGAATAATGAAGTTTGATGAACAGTAACCGAGGGCGGTTTGGGTATTTCGTTCCTCCTCGATAATCATGCATGGCCTTTAAACATCATCAGATGTTAGCGGTTGCGGTGTGGGTTTGTTGGTGGTCGTTGTGTCGGTGGTGGTGGTGGCCGTTCATTTCCGCCAAGGCGGGCCTCGGCTTCCGCACCGGTCACCAGGTGGTGTTATCGCCAACGCCGGCCGTTTCAGATGGGTTTCTGGCTCTGGTGGTGGCACTGACCATTCGTTTCCGCCAAGGCGGGCCTCGGCCTCCGCACCTACAACCAGGTTGTGTTATTGTCAACGTCGCCCTGTCGTTTGTCTCTTTCTCCGTTATCGATTTATCAGTGGTGTTCACCGGTTGAATCCCGTCACCCGTCTGTTTGCCACCGGAAGTCTATGTCAGCGGGTGGTTGGTCGTTTTGTGTGTCGGTGGCGGCTCATATGGACCCATGTATCGCCGCCTCCATGGACGGTGGTGCATGTTGGGATCGGCTTAGATCTGTTCATTTCGACGTCACCGGTGTTCCGTTGACCGCCTTTGGTGGCGTCCACGTGACCGTGACATCAGTTCTTTTCATATTTTGCTTGATGATGATGGCACATGGCACATCCGAGAACCCTAATTTGGTTTGTGATGATGTGCTTTTGTATAAAGGAAGAGGTTTCGATGATCTTGCAAAAGATGCGACCCCGGTTGGTGTCCATGGATGGTGATGTATACTGGTACCGGCTTAGACATGTTGATTGTAACTCCATTGGCCACCGGTTGGCTACCTTTGGTGGTGTGTGTGTGACGGTGAGCTCTTACCTGTTGTTGATAATATGCTTTAATGATGGGTGTGGAGTGGGTTAACAAAATCTGTAAGGCTATGATTTTTGTATGAGCCTTCTGAGTTCTTTTTGACAATTGATTTTGGGTTTTGTCATTTGGCTATGATTGTCGGTTTTGTCGCTCGGCTATGATGACTTCTAGATTTTTTTCATCAAATGATGAACATGGCATGGCAAGGATGGTGGATGGTAGGTTATAAACCTGCAACTCGCCTTGCAGCCATGATATTTGAGAGCTTTCAGCCACCAAAACTTTATTCCGCCTGAAAGCGTGTTTTTGCTTTTATTTTGTTGTTATGTTTTAAGCCGGTTTCATATATTTTAAAATATAATTGATGCGATGATGGAAACAAATGCATTGACCTCTACCTCGCCGCGAAACGCGAGTGGGAAACCAACTAGTTCAATGAAAAGTAGAAGTAAGTTTTGTTTTGACTTTTGGTACTTTCTCTTTTGTTTCTATTCAAAACAAATTCAAGTTTCATTTGTAAATATTAAAGGTTTGATCCAACATTTGGTATCACAGCCTATGGCTCATACCATGTTTGATTGAAGAGAGAAAGCAGAATAGTAGCGATTTCATGTGACGAGATCGCAAGAAAGGAAAGAAGAAAGAAAGAGGTTGATTGAAATCAGCAAAGAAAGAAGAAAGAAAGAAGGCGGCGTTGCAAGAAAGAAGAAAGAGAACCGTCGTCGCATTGCAAGGAAGAAAGAGTAGAGAAAGAAACCGACAGAAAGAAGAAAGAAAGAGACCGTGTCGATTCATAGAAAGAAAGTGAAGAATGGCGATGGTACAAGCAAAAGAAGCAGGTTCAATGTCTTACCAAGTTCCAACTTTGACCACAACCAACTATCCGGTATGGGCTATTAAGGTTAAGTCCATCTTAGATGCACATGGTCTCTTGGAGACGGTGGAACCAAGGGCTCTTGGAGAAGAACCAGATGCTAAGAAGTCAAAACAAGCTTTAGCCTTTTTGTTTCAAGCAATACCTGAAGAGATACTGTTGCAAATATTGAGTCACACGGACCAGAAGAAAGTGTGACATGGCTTAAAAATACGATACTTGGGTGTAGATCGTGTCAGGATGGATCGAGTTGCAACGTTGAAAAGAGAGCTTGAAGGCTTGCGGATAAAGGAACGAGAGCTCGTTGATGGTTGTGCTACTAAGTTGAGCGGATTGGTTTCAAAGTTAAGGAGTCTTGGGCATGAAGTTGAGGAAGAATAAATGGTGAGAAGGATACTTGATGCAATGCCAAAGTCGTTCCTTCATATTGTGGCGTCTATCGAATAATGTTTTGAGTTGGTTACGATGCTATTTGATGAAGCCGTTGGGAGACTTAAGGCTTATGAAGAAAGAATAAGAAGCCATGGTGAGAAGGAGGGAGAACAAGGTCAATTATTGCTTTCTAGTTCAAATGGTGAAGAAAGAAAATAAGGAAGAGGAAGAGGTCGAGGAAGAGGTTTCGATAGAGGTGAAAGAGGTCGTGGAAGAGGCTTGGGTCGAGGAGACAAAAGCTGATTCTGTTGCTTTGAATGTGGAGAATTTGGGCATTTTGCGTATGAGTGAATTAAATGGAAAGAGAAAGATAACGAAGCTAATTTAATTCAAGAGGAAGAACCGATACTTATTTGATGATGAAAAAATGAGTCAAGATTAAAGGGGTGATTGTTGGGTTAATCTTGACAGGTCAAGTCAGGTAACGGGTACGGGTCAATCTTTTTATTAGTTTGTTTTATTTAGAAGTTGAATAAAACTAGAAATTAAGTAGGGTGAGTTTGACAGATTCTTGTGATGATTTACCTTTGAGTAGTGGCACATGGGTGAAAAGGAATTAGTCATTCTTTGACCGGATCTTTTGGTGGTAGGAAATTTTTAATAGTTTAATTTTCATGTTGTATGTTTTGTACACAAGTCTATATATAGACTTAACTATTTAATGAAAAGTAGAAGTAAGTTTTGTTTTGACTTTTGGTACTTTCTCTTTTGTTTCTATTCTGCTCGTAAAGCATAAAACAAATTCAAGTTTCATTTGTAAATATTAAAGGTTTAATCCAACAAACTAGTCATCACGGATTAGATCATCATACATCCACACATGCGTCTATAAGCTTGATTCCAACCCTAGGTGAGCTTCCATGGGGTTAGTGACCCACAATCTCTTGTTAGGGATGCACGACTTGTTCTATTTAAATGTAGCATGCACAACAGCCCGTCTAGCGCAACTAACACCCGGTTTCACCTTACGTCATCAAGTGCAACTAAACTGTTTCGCCTAGTGTTGCAAACAAACCGAACATTTAGCGAACAATTTGTGAACCATTCGGCGGGAAGTTCGTTTATGTTCGTGCGTTTAGTAAATGAACGAACACATAAAAGAAAATTTCGTTCGTTTAGTTAAACGAATGAACATGAACGCAAGCTTCGTTCATTTATTTATGTTCATGAACCTTCGATAATGTATTCGATTATGTTCGTTAATGTCTATTCGTGAACGTTCGATAATGTGTGCGTTAATGTGTTTGTTTATATTCTTATTTTTTGTCATTTTTTTTATGACTATTATATCAAGTATCTTTTTTATTTATGTTAAGCGCTTAATTATTTTTTAATTGATTTTGTGTAATCTTTGTAATAAATATGTAATTTTATTCTAAACTAAATTTATAATCATTTGTATTCGTTTGTGCTAATAAGCTTCTTTGTGTTTGTCACGTTCATGAACAGTTGTTTGCGTTCGTTTGCTTTTGTTTGTGTTCATTTTCATTTGTTAAATGTTCGTGAACAGTTCATGAACATGTTTATTTTTTTAATGAACAAACACGAATAACGAATCTCATTAGGTAAGTGTTCATGAACAAGTTTATTTTTTAACGAATGAACACGAACAAGACCTTATTCGTATTCGATTTGTTTGTAGCCCTAAATTCACCTGATCTTAGGAATGTGAACTTATTTCATTTCGCCCACATAAAATTATATCAAACATTTATATTATCTACATCAATAGGCCCCCTTGAAAATTTTGTTACCAATTTTCACAAAAACTAATAAATTATCAGACACAAATATGTATAAAAAACTTCCCTTTGATAATTGATACCATGTTTTCACTGGTAAGACTCGATCTTCTAGCATTGCACTATGATCTTCAACCTTCAAGGAAATATTCAACCTTCATGGCAAGCCTTCTCACGTTTGTCAAATCCCTCAATTAATCAAATTGTAGATCAATATTGCTTGGATTCTTTATGACAACCAAAGAATCCAACTCATTTCATCATAGTTCTCCCTTTCAATAGCAACTCCCTACTAATATATACACATCAAAGGCTATTACGACTATGTCAAATCTGTCCATTCCAAAATCCAATCTAATTATCCTAAACTTAAGTTGTATTAGACATATGAAAGAAGATTTGAATTTCCAACAATTAGTGTCAAACAAATGAATTACCACAGATAAAAACATTAGTTCATTTATGAAACTGATTTTCTGATATAGTATGCAATAACCATATCCTCAATGCATGATCTTTGTCTTCAACCAGTTGTGTCTAACGTTGTCTACTACTTTCATAAGTATACTGATAACCCGAAGTCTTTATTTCATAATCTCCCTCATGGTAAGCAACTACAAAATGTTTTGAGTTCCAGCTCCATCACATACCTCCTTTGGGTAATACCTGATGAATCACTATACTACAAGCGGTATATGGTAAAGGTTCACTTTTTAACTAGTCCGACAATGAATAATCAACTTCATCATGAATATACAACACATAGTCTAACACTTGGTAGTGACCATTATATATCTAACATTCTTCGAGTAGGTCTTCATTCCTGATTATACTCTCCTAGTTTGCACATATTCACATTCCGTAAGGTATACCCATATTTGATAAGATTGCATATGTTTTCTATCCATTTTCCTAGGATTCAGACAAAAAATCTAATCATAATCAAATATCTTTTTAACAATCTTTTCAAATCGATCTTGATCATAACTTGTTTGCAGAGAATCTTGAAAATTTCATCAAATTTTCATGTTTAAGTTTTATCTCCCCCTTTCTTTGTAAAACCCTTCTGTGTTTGTCTTTAACTTGTCCAATTATAATATTCAGCCCTTTGAAAAAAACTAACCAGTTATCAACTACTTCCCTTGAGAAGCAAACTACATCATTTCTATTCTTTGATATGAAACTACCCATTTGCTCTTTTTGGAAGCACAACTAGCTACTTGCTCTTAGATAGTTTCTCTTGAACAATTTATTTTGATAGTTTCACCCGAATAGTTGCTACAACTAGTTTTATCCCATAACCTACTTCTTGGAAATCTTCAAGTCATCAACAACGTTAAAACTAATCACTCTAATCTCGTTAAAACTAATCACTCTAATCTCAGTCGAATTTGATGAAATTGACTAGTAAATCTTATCAAAATCATGTGGAGATCAATCCAAACCAGTCAAATCATTATTTATTCTCAAAATTTAACATCTCATGGTGATTATGCAGAATTAAGTACTGAATCAAGAACGCATGTGAATCGAATAAGTGATTAGACTTTTTGATTCTTCAAGCTTGCTCTTATTCCCCTATGAAAGGTGTGGGGACCATCCAACACGCTAAACGTGCTCTTATTCAACCATGTAAAGTTGAAAGCAATGTGAGTCACACAAACAAACACAACAAATACAAACATATAAAAGATAGAAGGATGGTAAGCTCTATTTCAACCGTAGGTGAGCTCTCCTAGGGTTAGTGCCCCACATTTCTCATTAGAGATCCTCCATTCTAGAGGATGTTAGTTACAAATAAAAATAACATGTTCTATTTATAGGTAGCGTGCAAAATAACCCATCTTGCAAAAATTATTCAAATTAGTTTTTCATTTTTGATTATACTCTCCTAGTTTGCACATACCCATATTTCGTAAGGTATACCCACATTCCATAAGTTTGTATAACAAGGTTTAAATCCATTCTACTTGGATCCCTAATAAGTAATCTAAATAATAAAAAAATGTTTTACATATTCTTTTCAAAATTTTTGTCCATTCTGTTTGATCATAACTTGTTTTGCAAAGAAACTTAAAAATTTAATCAAACTCTCTTGTTTAAATTTTATCTCTTTCCTTTCTTTGCAAACATATCTCTGTCTGTCTTAAACTCGTCCAATTATATTGTTCAACTCTTCAAGAGAAACTAACTAGTTATTAACTACTTTCCCTTGAAAAGAGAAACTACATCATTTCTTCATATCTTAGTGGTAAGTGCCATGGTGATTGCGGCATAACCAAGAAAGATTTGGTGGATTTTCATCACTTAAGTACTCGTCTTTCCTTAACAAGAATCTTTTGCTTGCCATATAACTACGTAGCGGGTGAAACGATTCTATATGTACACTAGATGTAAGGCCCCGTTTCCGGGCACCTCACAGTTGGTCATTCATCGCATATAAAACATACATTTATTTAAAATATCGCAGCGGAAATTAAAATTTAAAACCATTTCATATATTTTAATGACAACTTTTTCAAAGTAATACAATACTACGAATGGATACCATCTCAAAAATGTCAAGTAGCTGCCACGTGCCATCCTGAGCAACTCCTACCTACAAACTGGAAAATACATAAAAGTCAGCGTTGCTGAGTGAGTTCTTGTTTTATAATTAAAATACTTTACTTTCGATATAACCTTTCTTTACTTTCATACGCGATCATACATCATACGTACAGATGAGAATATTGCTTTTAACTTTCATTATCATTCATTTTTCCCATCACAACATATTCATAGCATGCTTTCATTTCATGCTTTTCGTTAATATTCTCTTACTTTTGTTCTCATTCTTTCGTAAAGTACTTTACATCATTCTTTTACTTTTATACTTGTTCACCTTCTTTCTTTCTTTCGTACGTTATGTCATTCTTTTACATTCATATGGATTGATGAACATACCCTGAACATTATGCACGAAGCTGATGCTGGACCTGTGGTAATTAAACCACGAACATTGTGCCCGAAGCTTATCCAGTCACCTAGGGCAAGTCATCTATCCCATTCATTCAAACCAATTGGTAATACCCCGAACATTGTGCACAAAACTGATGCTGGACCTGTGGTAATTAAACCATGAACATTAGGTCCGAAGCTGATCCAGTCACCTATGACATACCAAAGGTTCTTGTCAATCTCAATGATTGACCCTGTGTGCATCCTTTAGGGTAGCTAACCCGCATCACAGTTGAGCTAATGATAACATGGTCGTGCACCTCCTTTTATTTGCTTGCAAGCCATTCTTTCGTTCATTACGTTTTACTTTTCATCTTTGTTATCTTTCACTTCGTTACGTTATTCTTTACGTTCTTTTATTCATTCGTCCTACTACGTAAAGTAATAACATAATATTTAACGTATTTAAAAACATAAAATAAATACGTTTACATACTATTAAAAGATAACACATTATACATACCATACATCCATCATACATTCTATAACCCTAAAATATCTCATAATCATGCTTAAAAGGGTTAATCATGACCCATAAGTCAAATCAAGTCAAACCCTAAAATCTTCGGTTTTTTTCTAAAATTTCATAAATATTTCTAAGTGTTTAGGCGCATGGGCACTATTTGGGCGTTTCTGCCCTGTTCAGGCATTTTGCTACTATGCAGGCGTCTGGACTTACACTTAGTCATTTTTCACTTAGACGCATGAGCCTAATTAGGCGCATGGACACTATTCAGGCGCTTGGGCCTAACACTTAGTCATTCTGGGCAATTTTCCAGGCGTTTGGGTACTATTCAGGCGCATGGGCCTGACTTAGGCGCACGGGCATCTAGGCGGTTGGGACTGTTTGGACGTTTGAGGTTTCTGGACGGTTGGGAACACTTAGTAAATTAGACCGTTGGGCTCATGGGCCATTGTTTAGGCGCATGGGCAACTAACTTTCACTAAATCAACATAAATCACTCCCAATCCATCTTATATCACAATCTAAGCTTAGTGGTAACATTCTAAGCATCATCAAATGTACAAATACACATATAAACCCTGATTTTACACCCACCCACATACACATTCGCACACACACATACGGGTGCAAACCCATTTTTATAAAAACATGAGCACATGCATTTCCAGCCCCAAAATTTTTTAAAAACATATTAAAAAGGGGATTCTAGAAACTCACCTTAGCTGCCTTCGAGCTTAAACCCTTCTCTTGAACTTCTCAGACGTTTTTAACACCTAAAACCCACTAAAACACACAACCCGAACATACAATAACACATGAGCATATAACCGAGGCTAAGTCGATCAAAAACAACTTAAAACACAAAATCTTAGCTTAAAATTCGAATTCTTCTTCTTCCTCTCTCTAAAACTCGAATTCTCTTTTGTTTCTCTCTCTAAAACTAAAGAGGATGAAGTGTGCAGGGGATTATGGGCGGCCATATCCCTTTATGCACCAACTTTTTATTCTTTTGTCCTTTTGACACCTTTAACCCCTCTACTTGGGTTAAATTACACTTTCTCCTTTTTATTCACGTTTATTCTTTCTTTCTCGCCTATAAAAATATCCGGGTGTTACAAGTCCACCCCCCTGATATAGGTTTCATCCCTGAAACATGTTATTCCTCAAACAGATGAGGGTAATGCTGCCTCATCTCTCCTTCAGTCTCCCATGTAGACTCGGATCCCTTCCTGTGCTTCTACTGTACACGCACAAGAGGAACCACTTTATTCCTTAACCTTTTCTCCTTTCGTTCAACATTCGCCACTGGTTGCTCCATAGAATTGAGTCGTTCATCTACTTCGATATCTTCTAGTGGTACAACCATATCCTTATTTGCTAAACACTTTCGCAGATGAGATACATGGAATGTCGGGTGAATTCCACTTAACTCATCAGGTAGTTCTAGCCTATATGCCACCTCTCCTACTCGAGCAATGATTCAGAAAGGTCCTATGTATCTCGGGCTCAACTTGCCCCACTTTCTAAACCGAACGATACCCTTCCAAGGTGAGACTTTTAACATAACCCTATCACCCACCTGGAATTCAATCGGTCTACGTCTTTTATCGGCATACGACTTTTGTCTGTCCTTCGCTGCCTTCATAAAGGCTTTGATCTTTTATAGCTTTTCCGTCGTAGCCTCAATCATCTCAATACCTGTGACACCCGGTAATTTTACGTTACCAAACTCCGTTAGTCTCGTTAAGTCTTGCAGACACGTGTCTTGAGCACACACTAGTTGTCGTTTAATGTTGGTGACCTAATGATAATTAATAATGTTAGATTAATGATAATTTAACTGATTATGTGGTTATTGCGTTATGTTTATGTGCTTGTGTGTTTTACATGTAAATTGAGAATTAATCGCGTAACGTGGAAATGTATGTATAGATTCGTATGTTTCGTGTTTTATAAAGATTAAATGTATAATTGTTACCATAAGTTTATATGTTTAATTATTGTAATTAAAAATCATTTAAAAAGTGTTTAAAGGGGTGCCTTTTTATAAAATGCAAAACACTAGGGTCTAAAGGGTAAATATGCAAAAT
>BJCO01756549.1:0-14054 GCA_018326465.1 Flaveria floridana | reverse complement strand
GAATCCAAGGATCTCAATTCAGGAATTATCAGTATTAAAATAAAATCAAATTAATGATCGCGGAATTATCATTAATTGCTGTTTAATTGAGTTAATTGTTATTGAAGAACACAAACACAATGACACAGTAAATACGAACACAATAATTATTCAAAAGTATTTCATTAATTATCAAGTAATGATTACAAAATAATAATTATGAATAACTATGAACAATGATTTCTTCAATCGAATTAATGTTGTTGATGTTACGACGGCTAGGGTTGCACAATGATGTAATGCTTGACAGCCGTAATATTTCTTGATTGTGTTCTCTGAGATGTGAAACCTAGGACTCATATTTATAGGTGCTTTGAGTCAGTTAAGGAAACACCGGATCTCTTGGGATTTGTTATTGATTGGTTGACTTGTTTGACTTGTTGATATTTGAAATCATGATTGGTTGACTTGTTGATATTTGAAATCATACAAGTGTTCTGAACTTCCACAGGAGCCTTGTCTTCCACAGGAGCCTTGTCTTTCGCAGGAGCCTTGCTCTTCCACAGGAGCCTTGTCTTCCACAGGAGTCTTGTAAGAAACATATCTACGGATTAACATTATTGTTCATCCGTAGATGTTTCTTACACTTGGTTAATTTCAAAAATCCTACCAAGTATATTGATTTTGCCTGTCATCATACAAAAAGCAACACATATATATATATATGGGTTAACCTATATATTCAATACACATATATATATACTGATAGTTAGTTACAATCATTAAATACAAGACTTGACTAAAGTTCTAAGCCTATACAAAATAACCTAGACCTATACTATCTAGATCCAACAGTATCCTTATGTAGGAAACATTGAGTCGCATGGATATACAGATAGTGAATATGGGGGATGTTGTCAAGATCATAAATCTACAATGGATGGTTGTTAGTTTTTAGGTCCCCGATTAGTCTCATGACAATGTAAGAAACAAACAAATGTAGTCGTTTCGACTGCAAAAGCTGAGTACATAGCTGCATCAGCATGATGTTCTCAAATCCTTTGGTTACAACACCAATTGCTGGATTACGAGCTCTATTTTCTTAAAACTCCTATTTACATTGATAACACAGCTGTTATGTTTATAACAGCTAATCCTGTCCAACATTCCAGAACAAAACATATCAAAATTCGATATCATTTTCTCAGAGATAACTTTGAAAAAGGTTTAATCATTTTGATTCAAATATCCACTAAAACAATTGGTTGACCTATTTACAAAAGCCTTCTTACCAGGTAGGTTTGAGTATTTGGTCGAGTCAATTGGTCTCATTAATCATGTTTAATTACATGATTGAGTTTCATTTCAATATTTGAATCATTAAAATGAAAAGAACCTACTCCCATCTAAATAATAAAATTCAAGAGAAACTATCAAAGTTAACTGCCTGATTGTATATATTCGGTGTGTGTTTCATATGAAAAAGCAAATACAAAAATAGATTTTGCGAAAAGAAAAGAGAAAAATATAAAATAGAAACTTAACAAAATTAGAGTTTATTTATTCATTTTATTATTTTAGGATTGAATCTAGTTTTACAATATGTGAGAAATGATAGTACATTAGTTTTGATCAGTGCATACTTCAGTCAATGATAAAGTCTGATGTGATGTAATATGATGTGTAGGTAAATTCTTGCAATTATACTGAAAAAGTAGATTCTTGTGATTAAACTAAATCATCTATGCATGTTTGTGTGTCCATCTTAGTACTAAATCAGTAGTATTAGCTTATCTGATTGAATGCTTGTAATGTTACAACCTCACACCTGGGGGTGATATGAATAACCATGAGGTCTGTTTACAGCATCTGTTCACTTCTCTGTTATGAGTCATCATAGACCTGAAGTACTGAGACATTCTTTGTTGTAAGTCATTATAGACCTGGATATTCTCCTGATGCAAAAAGATGCTAATGTGCACAACCATTCAAATGGATGGTTTAGAGATTATCAAATGGTGTATCCATGATAATTCTCTTCTAAATTATAAACATGAGATCTGGTTATAAGTATATGTCAGGTTAATAAGTTGAGAAGGTGTGCTTTCTTGCATACCTTGATGATGGTTGATCACTCTAAGTCTAAGTGTAGGTAACATCATGTCATATCTAATCAAACCCTAATCAAACCCTAATCAAACTCGAATCAATCTAAGAATTGAAAAAGTAGTATGTTGATTCTTCTACCAAAAACACTCATTGTCTGTCCTTGGATCTTGTGTCTCCTTTGTTGTTAATTCACTAACCTGGAACACACCTGATCAGGATTTAATCATTATCTATGACTATTCGTAATTATCTTGTTTTACTGTACTGATCTTAACTGATATGATCTCATTGCATTCATATGATTCATTATGTATATAGTAGACTTTTATTCTACTTTATTTTTATTTCTGCATAATTGCTTATGTGCAGGCATGTTGATAATGATTGGTTACTCTATTTTAATCATTAATAAACTTGTGAGTTTGTCAACTTAAAAGTTTAAGGGGAGTAAAATGAAAATAAAATAATCAAAATCAAATGTCGGATGAAAAGGATGAAGCTATATATGACAAGCATGTGTGTGTTGGATATTATGAAAACATGAACCTAAAAATAATTTAGCAAGTGGAATAGCTTCTTGTTATAAAAATATGATCATTTGTATTTTTGAAAATTTTCAAAAATAGGGACTAAAATGACGGAAAAGTGTTTAAATATAACATTAAATAAATTTGTGCATGATTGAAAATACAAAAATGATAATTTGACATTTGAATAATGTGTGATAAGTGAAAGTTAAAGTTGTCTAAGTATGAAGAGTGAAAATTTATGATGAATAGTGTTCACATGTATAAATAGTGTTTTGATGAAATTGGTGAGAATATTTCCAAGTGTTAGTCGTATGGAAAGTTCTCATACGCCTGAATAGTGGCAAAAAGTCTAGATCAAGAGTATGATGAAATTTCCAAAATTTGTACAAGTGTTGGCCATTTTGGTTCAAACTCATACGCCTGAACAGTTGTCATGCATCTAAACAGTCCAAAGGGTGAAATACTTCTAAGTGTGGATTCTTGAAAGATTTATGCGCCTATACAGTTCTCATGTGGACTGAGGGTTCATGAAATTGACCAAGTGTTAGGCGTTTTTGTCAAGGTCATGCGCCTGAAAAGTGCTCATACGCCTGAACATTGCCCATGCGCCTAAACCAATGCGTCTGAATAGTTCCCATTCGCCTGAAAAGTGCACATGCGTCTAAACCTATGCGTGTGAACAGTGCCCATGCGCTTGAACAGTTCTCATGCATGCAAGGTTTTTCAGAGGAAATGTGACTAAGTATGCTCATACGTCTAAGTCTCATGCGTCTCAACAGTGCTCATATGCCTACACAGTGGTCATGTGCCTAAGAGTATTTACACTTATATATATTCAACGCTTGGTAGAATTCTTTATTTTCACATTAGAACTCAAAAACCTCTCTGTTCTCTCAGATTATACGACTGCTTCATTTCCACATTGTTGATGGATTTCCATTTAATCTTTGTATTAAATAGGTAAAATCAGTGATTCTGAACATCATGTTAAGATTAAACTATCAAATTTCAAAACATAAACATTGCATTTGATTAGGCGTTCGAAACCTATTTAGGCGTTCGAACGCTATCAAGTAATGAAACTCAAGAAAATGAAGAATCAAATGTTTGATAATCATCAAAATTGAACATTAATAAGTTGTTAATACACATTTTCATTCAGTTTGGGTTAATCAAAACAAGATTTTATCATTCTTTGTTCTTGATGATTTGGTGTTCATCAGTCAACATTCAAGAACATAAGAAATGAAAAGTCATTTTAAATTTTTAATCAAAACAAGTTGTAAATCATAAAAAAAATTACAAATAATCAATTGATTCTATAAAAGATCATTAATGTTTAGTAGATTGTAATCTTCAAAACTTGAATTTGAATATCATTGTTCTTATGGAACAGTAACTTAGAAAATTTCTAAGTCTCATTCATTAAGTTTTAAAAATTTAAAAACACTAAATAATTTGATAATTCATAATAAAGAATTAAATCTTGATTATTCATTGATTCTTACTGTTTGCATTATTTTTAACAGATGGTAGAATTAAAATTTAAGCCAATGCACAATGTTGTAGCATTCTTGAATGAAGATGCTCATGATTCAGTAGGATATGAAGACATGATCAGATTTCTACTGAGGACAAGATATGTCTATGCTACGTGTGCAAGGCCTGTCATATATGCTAGATTGATAAAGATGTTTAGGAGAATGCTGAAATAGACATTGATGATGATGGAAGTAAAGTCTTAAGAGGTTTTATTACTAATCAGGGAATGATAAAAGTCTCTAAAATGTCTATAAGGAATGCTCTCAAACTGGGAAATAATGACCCCTAAGTCTTAGCTGAACTATCATTCAATGAATGTAGAGAGACATTCATGGCTATGGGTCACTCAGATAACTTTCCAAAGAAAATTTTTTTAAAGCAAGGGTGTATAATCATTGGAAGTTGTTATGCTACATATTTCAACATTGCACTTCAAAGAAAAGAGTAGGTTGGGTTTTTATTTCCCGTTGACATAGCATCTCCTATTGTAGCATTATCCACTAACAGAAGATTCAATATGGCTAAATGGATCTTTAATGGATTTGTTTTCAATATGGATAAAGGGAAAATAAATAAGTACATGATGTATCCCAGATTTCTCCAAATGATTATAAATGAAGAGAACCCTGATTTTCATGCATATGGAGTCGGTGGAAAAAGATTTGATCTAGAACACATGTCTGAGTCAGTATATAAAAGATTAGGAATGATACTAGTGCTAAGAATGTTCTTATTTTTTATTACATCAGGAATATTGCAAGAGATGATGTGAACATTAATGTAGATCACTTTCATTTGACTAAGATGCTCCTATAGATCCAAATGATCTAATTGAGAATGTAATTCAACAAGTATCTGAGTCTGAACATGAAGACGATGATGATAATAATGAACCTGAGAATGATGAAAGTTGTTCAAGTGATGATGATGATGATAATGATGGTGATGATAATGTAGCTGAGGCTGACAAAGAAATAGATAGTGAAAAAACCATTTCAGATCATGGTGATGAGGAAATGAATGATGTGAATGAAGAAACCAATGCTGGTGATGATCTAGAAGAAGAAGTTAATGAAGAAGTGCATACGGGTGATGAGATATGTGATAATGTAATGAAGAACTTGATCAACAACATACTTTAGACTTTGACTACACTGATGTAATGATGTTAGAGGCTATCTTTAAAAGTTCTACACCTGTTGTTAACTCACCAGTTCAAGCTATTCAAGAAGTGCTCATGGCTGAAGAAGCTCATCCTCAAAAAGCTCAAAATGTGTCTGGTCAAATAGAAGAGATACATGATGCTGATATGCTTGATTCATTAAAAGAAGTGAATAAAGAGCGAGAAGAGATTATAAAGAAGTTAAAAGAAAAGAATGAGATGTTGAAAGTTGAGTCATTGAAGAAAGATATGTTGATGAAAGATCTTGAAGAAAAATTGAATGTTCTGAATGATGAATGTGGGAGATTAAAAGAAAGCTTGAAAGAGAAATTAAAAGAACCTGATGTGTTACCATCAGAGGAACAAACAGAACCTGAAATGCAAGAAGTTGTGATTCAAAGACTTTCAGAAGTAGATAAAGGGAAAAGAAAAGTTGATGAAACCATGACTGAATCACCTGATGAGCCGAAGTCAAAAATGCAGCAGCCTATTGATGAAGTAGTGAATGTGGATGAGAGTGACACTCAGAAACAAATTAATGCTTTAGATGATATAGACTCTGACTTTCTTGATGACTGGTATGATGAAGTTTTAAAAGATGAAGATATACATGATATTGCTGAATCTCTAGTGAGAGACTTTCAAGAAGATATACCTGAGGATTTTTATGAAAGGTATAATTATTTGGTGAATAAAAAGTACAATCGAGTATTTTTAGATGGTTTGACAGTGACACAAATATTAAGGACTATGAAAAGTGCTTATTAGCTGAGTCCTCTGCTCCTGCTGATCCAAATGAAATCAGTTTAGAGCATGGAGAATGGACTTCATTGAGTGAAAGTATTAATGTTGATGACATTCAATCTTCTGAGCTTCACCATCAAAATCCTGATGATATGAGTATTAATGCATTAAAGACATGGTTACAATCAAGAAATTATCCTCGAAACAAGTTGAATAGATTGCAATGAACTTCATTGAGAAACTTAGTAAGAAGTTTTCAAGAAACAGAGAAGTAATACAACAGAATGATTGTGCTTGAAACTGATAATCCTCAATATCTAGAAATCAAAAAGAGAATAAGAATTCGAAAACCTCAAGAGATACAAGCAATGGAGTTAAAGAAAAGAACTCATGATAGAAGAAAAGAGTTGATGGATATGTTTCAAGAAAATGAACAACAAGCATATAATGTTTCAATTGATCAGAAACAATTGTGGAACAAAGCCCGATCTGCTAGAGACATTGTTTGATATGTATTGCAAACAGGACAATCAATCTCTGAATTGTTGTATGCAATGATTGTTCCTAACAAGACAAAGGAAGTGAAAATAATAGCATGGAAATATGATGAAGTATTTGATGCATTTTTTTATTAAGAGAGCAAATGCTATTTGTGATGTTTATCATTTCTACTCTAGCATCATTGCTTTGCCTGTGCAAGATTTTAAGGAGTTGCATAAACTACCTTTAGTCAATCCTTCAAAGGCACAAATGTAACACCCCGAAATATCGAAGCAATCAACTTAGTAATAACGGGGTCAAGCGGGATATATATAAATATATATATATATATATATATATATATTTATATATATATATATAGTTATATATATAAATATATATATATATATATATATATTGGGGCATCAAACAAAAAAGAAGTACCAATGATTTTAGGTAAGAATCGTCCCCCAACATCCTTTTTAGAACAGATCTGGAAACTAGGGTTTTGGGTTGGAAAAGTTACAAGAATCACATAAAGGTCATATTTTTACATATGAAATCATGTAAAATGATTGGATATAGTTTCACAGATGAAAAACCAAGGTTTTGGACGTGTGACAGTGAAACTACCAGCGAAACTAATAGCGAATCTGACAGTGAAACTACCAGCGAAATTGTTGTCAAAACTGTGTAGAGAATGACCTATTTGTGTGTTAACTAGCATGCAGATCGTGTGACTTGATCATAGGCTAAGTAACTTGGACGCAAGGTTACTTATCGACCAGGTGAGTTCAAGATCCCATTATTTACAAGTTTTTCCGTGTTTTAGGGCTATTATGCAAAGTAAACCTAAGATTTTCAAGTCAAAGATTTCAAGAGGTTCTAGATCCCCAGCCAGGGGCGTTCCCCCTTGGACCCCACTAGGGGTTGCTGCCCCTAGAACACTGCTATCAGGGGCTATCACCCCCGAACCGCCACTGTTACGCGGAGGGACGGCTATACGATTTATTTCTCATGGGTGATGAAATGTGAATGTATAGACTAAGAGTTTATTTCTTGTCATGTATAAGTATATGTATAACTAAAGATGTAAGTGAAACATAAAAAAATATTATTGGGCCCATAATGTCACAACCTCAATTTATACAAACGGGGTAATACCGTTAGGCACGTGACATACCAGGATCTCAGCCATTAGTTACAAAACGACACAATGTTCATAAAAACATAATTACTCATTAACGATAAAACTTTCCAAATCAGAGTTAACTAAGAAAACATAATAGTAAATGCGGAAGCGTATCAGTTCATAATTCAAACGGCACGACACGCGCAAAACCAAATATTTAGTTAATAGCAAATGCAAATAAGTTTTGTTGACCAGACGATGATGAAATGCAAAATGAAATGATACTAACATGTCCACCTTAAGAACCTGAAAGACACATGCTAAGTGTCAACACAAGGTTGGTGAATTCATAGGTTTTGATAATCAGAACATAAAGTAAACAGATACAGTAAACAAAGTAATATTAGTAGATAGCTAGTCTACTTAACCAGTTACTAAGTGAATGAAGTTCGCAACCGAAGCTGAAAATGTAAATGAACGCCTCAGCTATGAATACAAGGTCACAGCAACAAAAATTAGGTCAATTAAACACCCGTTTGACGAACGTTGTGCTAGTGCGACTAGCCCGGGTGGGGTTTGTCAAACCCAGTAGATTTACTCAGAATTACCTCGCTATAATACGTACTTTAATGGTTCGAGTATAAGGACTTAAGTGGTATAACACTAGTACACAAGTGATATTACAGTAATACTCATCAATAAAATGAATTTGAACACACGTTTCTTTCACCTCAAGAAAGTAAGTAAAACGGCGCTGAGAACTCACCTTGGTTGCACAGCGACAATTAAACAAAAGCATAGAGATTAGGGTTCCTATTAACCTGTATTCCATTCAGTATGTATATAACTAATATTAATTATTAACATTAATTATTAATTATAAATGTAATGAAAGGATCTTAGTATCTAGTTTGATCAATTAGATTGGATTTGCAGCGGAATTAGTACAAGAATTAGAACAAATTATAGCAAGAACACACAAGATATATCAATAAAACAGTGGGGTTATAGAGATAGGGAGAATTTCTGCCAAAAGGTATATTTTCATTCAACACATGCTTCGGCGAGTTTACAATTAGGTCCTCTTTCCTTTTATAGGGAAAGATGACGTCAGCTGATGTCCCTTGACAGTGACATCTAACCGTTATTACAACAAACTACTAAAAGTAACACAACTACTGAAGATGTCTAACAGCTAACATCTTCTTACAAAAGACAATTGTTAACTAACACTACAACTACTGAAAAGAAACTACTGAAACTACAACGTCTGAAGAACATGACGTTTTACAATGTACTGAAACATAAAAGAAAACTACTGAAAAGAAACTACTGAAAGGAAACCATCACAATAATTGAAGAATACTTCTTCAGCTGTTGTGACAAACTCTGAAGGCTTCAGTATTTGACTTTAGACTTGACCTTCAGTTATTGTCATCAGCTGATGTCTTCAGTTGTTGTCTTCAGTCTTTGTACCTCAGCTGATGTCTTCAGACTTTGTACTTTAGCTGATAAAGTCTTCAGTTGTTGTCATCATCAGCTGATGAAGTCTTTAGCAGTTGTTGTGATGTCTGTGGGACTTAAAGGTTTTTTTGATCTGGCTCATTGGTTCTTTTGGTCCAACAAACTCCCCCTGAACTAATGCAGCCAAAACCTTTAAGCTTATTTGATGTCCCATTTATTTGGCAGAAAGATTGGTCTTTTTCTTCTGGATCAGCTCAGAAATGACCCATATCAGCACAAGCCGGGGAAGAGGTTTCAAAAGGTATGATTATCTAAGGATAGATGGAAGCTCTGTCTTAGGGAACTGGACACAAAGCTGTTTCCCCATCCATGAAACCCACTTCCTATCTATGAGTCTATAAGACTCTCTTGTGTAGGCCTCTAGGAGGACTATTTGTTCCTGCATAATGAGCTCTTCTGCTTCTCCCTCAAAAAGTGACTCAAGCCCAAGTACTCAGAGAGGTATTTGTCCTGTTTCCCAATTTTGAGCTCCACAGTTGTTATTGCTCTGTAGGCAAATTCATCAGGGTGAATACCCTCTAGAAACAACTGGAGCTTCATCTTCCTAACTTCCTCAAGCCTCTTATAAACTAACCCCTTTTTGACCACTCTATTCTCCAGCATTTTTTATGGGGGCTGATTAGCTTTATAGGCTTTCTTGAAGTCATCTAGGATCTCCCAGGGTGATACTACAATGGCCAGTGTGATCACTTCATCTACAATCTTCTTTACTTGGCCATTGTATCTCTATGGAATGTCTTTCTTATGAATCCTATGAGACACCCTGGGATCATGTCAAATCCTCACTCTCTCTTTTTGATATTGAAATGTTTGTCTGAGAGTGTATAATCTCTAAGCATGTTTCTTCATATTTATGATTGATGAAGTGCCAGCATAGGCCTTGTCAACCCTTCTCAACAATTCCTCATCATGCAGTTTGTGAAACTCTTCTTCTTCTAGCTTCACTTTAACAATTTGCCTTTGGATCTCAGGAGTAATTGTTGGAGGGTGACAATTGGCCTTAGGCAATGGAATAACAGCTGAGATAGGCAGCCTATCTTCATCATCCTTTTCTTCTTCTTCTTCTAGCCTCAACACCCTTCTCTTCCTCTTCTGGGGTGCATCATCGGCTATTGGTTTTGTGGGTAAGGGAGTTGGTTTTGTGGGTTGTGGTGTGGTTTTTTTGGTGTGGGAGATTAGGCAGGCTGTTCTAGCAATTTAGATGTAAGTGAGGCTTTGGTGTGCTTGGCTAGTCCAGTCCTGCTCCCAGCACCAGCTTCACTCAGGGCTTCTATGATCAGCCCCTTGGTGAATACCTCAGACGAACAGATCTTGATGGTTATTTTCAAGATGCTATCCCTGGACCATGATTTGACTTCCAGGACTGATCTCCCTAGATACTTCGAAATGAATCTGGCCATAGCTTCTAATCTCTCCCACTCTTGTTAACTATGACTAGACTATCGGATTTCAATCTCCTATACTTCCAACTTCCTGATCTCAGTATCTAGCTCAGCAGTGTTAAAGCCTTGCCTAAACAGCTGATTAATGATTTTATCCATTGACTTGCTGTGTTAGGCATCAGCTTCCTTGACAAGGACTACTAGCTCCTTTTCCTTCTCCTTTTCTCCACCCTTCTTCTTTTTATATGTGACATGAAAGTCTTTTTCACTTTCAGTCACCTTCTCTATTTCATTTCCCTTCTCACCCTCCTCTTCTTTCTCAGTCTCCTCTACCATCTCCCTCTCAAATTCCACCTCCTTCTCTACTTCTTTCTCTTTCTCTTTCTCCTCCTCCACTCTTTTCCTCTTGATTACTTTCACTGACTGAGTCTCCCCCTTTTTGGTTGCATTGGTTGCAGGGGTTTGACTGTCAGAAAGCTTCTTTGCCACAGCATCATCCACCAGGGTTTTTATATTTGAGCCAAGCCTCTTATCAAGGGTTTTATTCACTATGTCAGTGATGATGGGTGTGATGAGAGGCAGACAATTTTGAAAGATAGCAACCATTTGCTCAGGGGGGTTCTGTCCCTAAGAAATAGTGCCAGAAGCAGGGGCTGGTGGCTGAGTTTGTGGGAGTGGCTCTGTGTTTAGGAGACCTTTAGGTGAAGGTGCCATCTGTAGGTGAATGGTGGCAGATGGACTTGATTCTTGAGAGAATTTGGCAAGTAGTTCTTTTACTCTATTTACCTCTTCCTCAAGAATAGTGTTCTGGGGTAGAACATCATAAAAGAAGCCCAGGTCATCATCAGTGTTAGCTAAATCACCTGACCTCCTGATTAGATCAGGATGTACATGTGCTGGGTGTGGCTCAGTAATCACATATGCCCTTTTTTCTTGGAACTGGGGACTTCCTGCCTCAGGATAGGATCCTTCATCAGCAGTTGCCTCTGGTGTGGACTTAGAGATGTTACCAGCTTTATCCTGTTCATGTGCTGAAGCAGGAGAAGTGGCAGCCTCACCAGATGTTCTGATCTTCTCTTCCACACTGGCAGATAGAACATTGTAATCCCTGTGCTGTGGGTTCTCATCAACACTTGGATCCTCCCTCTCATTGGTTGGGGTTTTCCCAGTTGTGATACGTGCCTGGGGAGAGGGTGGAGTGTTAAGATGAGTCAGCACTTCTTCTATAACAAATGTTGGGCTATGAGGGGCAGTTGTAGTGGGAGATGGGGTTAAAGCAGTTTGCACCTAGGGAGATTGGTGCTCTTCAATGGCAACCTTCTCAAGTGAGAAAGGTTCCAGATATGTGGGTGCCCTGATATGGTTGCTTCAGGATCCTGTTGAGAGGATACCTGAGCGGTTGTGGTTGGTGGAGTCGTGGTAACTGCTGGGGGAATACTGCCAGCAGTTACATCCTGCCTTGGTTATGTAGGGGCATCCAAAGGGGACTCATCTCCCTGAGTAGCCTTTTTGAGCTTTTTGTGTTTGGGTTTTGTGGGGACTTTGTATTTGGAGGTGGAGGCTGTGGGTTCCAGCTGCTTGGGTTTTAGAAGCTTGGCAGCCTGTTTGAGTGTTTGGTATGAGTTGTGCCTGGAGTATACTTCAGGCAATACAGCCATAGAAGGGACTCCAAGGCCAACAAGTCCCTCAGCTTTCAGCTGGTTCTCAATAATGGCCATAATGAACCGTTGATATAATATCCATCGGTTAGCAAGAGGTTTCAAAGCCATATCTTTAAGTTCCAAAAATATTATTTCAAAAAAATATCTGTTGCCACCTAGATGACATTTGATCCCATGAAGAAGTTTTAGGGGCTAGGCAGACATTTACCATATGAAATATTAGGCGTTCAGCATCATGGAAGTGCTTCTTGAGGATGGTAGAAGCACGAAGGTCACCTTGGTATCCATGGTGGGCAAAGGATAGGTCAGTTGTGCCATTTGGATACTCAGTGGTGAAGGTGGCATCATTCAAGTTTAGGATTTGGCGAATGATTGCAGCAGTGATGACCACCTTTTGTTGGTTGACGAACGACTGGAGAGAGACCTCGGTGTCATTCTCACCAGTTGTAAGGGTGACGTTCGTCCAAAACTGGTGTAGGGATTCGGCATAGATGGTCGGATTGAGGAGAAGGGCCGTTTTGTATGGGGAATCCACCATCAGATCGATGGCATGATCAAACTTGGTCTAGAAGGTGGATTTAGTAAGGTAGGCTACACAGTTGTGGCGAGGTTTGATCTGCATGGTCGCCATTAATATGAGAGAGAAGGTTCAGAGTTTTTGAATGTTAGGTTTTTAGAAGAATGAAAAACTCTGAGGTTTGGGTTAGGTATTTATAGGGTATGGATATGAAACAGCTGAAAGAAAACGACTGAAGGTTTTGGTGTTAGTCATCAGTTGTTTGATACGACTGATGACATGGTTTTAACCTTCAGAGGTTGTAAACGACTGAAAGCTTGGTGTTAGTCATTAGTAGTTGAAACTACTAAAGACATGGTTTTCACTTTCAGAGGTTGTAAACGACTAAAGACTTGTTGTTAATCATCAGTAGTTGAGAACCACTGAAGATATGGTTTTCATCTTCAGACGTTATAAACAACTGAAGACTTGGTGTTAGTCATCAGTAGTTGTAAACTACTGAAGACATGGTTTTGGCTTCAGTTGTTGTAAACAACTGAGGACTTGGTGTTAGTCATCAGTAGTTATAAACTACCAAAGACATGGTTTTGTCCTTCAGTTGTTTGGATATGAAATAGCAGGAGTTGGAATCAGCTAAAGAGTAAAGTTACTCATCAGCTGTTGTCATCAATTCAAATGTTTCATGCTGACCTCAACATTTACTCATCAGACTTTGTCTGACTTTCAGACGTTTCATTGGCCATCAGCTCTTATGAATATTTATTCTTCAGCTCTTGTGAATAGATGTTCATAAGATCTGATGAAAAAATTATTCTTCAGAGCTTGTGAAAAAATATTGTCTTCAGTACTTATGTGTAAGATGACACGTCAGTATTTGTGGACAAAATTTGTTCTTCAGTACTTATTTGTGAAAACTAGATCTCAGTAGTTATAACTACATTAGTAGTTGTAACTATATCAGTTGTTTTCAACAAATAATGTACTTCAGTACTTTTAAGTATTTTAGTCTTCAGTAGTTATGAAAAATGCTGAAGACTAAATGACTCATCAGTACTTATGTTTGAATTTTGTATACTAATGCTCATCAGTACTTGTGGTCTGAGAGCATCAGTATTAGTCAAATTATTCTAGCTGCAGCATACCAAGCCTTAGTACCAGATTTTGTAATGTGGCACTATCTAAAGGCTTAGTAAATATATCTGCAAGCTCATCAGCACTAGGCACAAACTTTGGATCAATCAGACCTTTATCATAACAATCCCTTATAAAATGATGTCTGATCTCAATATGTT
>BJCO01756530.1:0-13399 GCA_018326465.1 Flaveria floridana | reverse complement strand
ATAGCACATGGCATTGATCCAGAATGAAAGAGAAAAGATAAGTGGTGAATGTACTTGCCCTAGGTACTGGAGTCAGCTTCGTGCATAATGTTCGAGGTCTATGAAACACATCAGGCCCAGTAACCAGCTTCGTGCACAATGTTCGGGGTATTGTACATGTCATCGAAAGTAATGAACGTACGAATGAAAGTAAGAAAGCATGAATGAATGTGAATGAAAGTAACAAATATGAATCGTAATGACGTACGGTGAATGAAAGACAGTTAACGAATGAATTATGGAGATAATAATGATATTATCTATGTGTATGTATGATGCATGATCGCGTAAGAAACTAAAGAACGGTTTTAATCGAAAGAAAAGTATGTTTTATTTTAAAAAACTAGAACTCACTCAGCAACGCTGACTTTTTATGTGTTTCCAGTTGGCAGGTAATGTTGCTGAGGATGGCACGGGACGACTACTCGGCTCTTTTTGGATGGCATTCTTTTATTTAATGTGTTTGCATTGTAATGCGAACAAACGATATTTTGTAATGAATGTTGTATTAACTTGCAAAAGCATTTGAATTGAAATGAAAAGTTATTCCGCTGCAACGCTTTTTAAATGTTAATGTATAAATATATGTTTTATGTGTGATGATTTGACCAGCTGTAAGTGTCCCGGGAACGGGGCCTTATATCTGTCAGGGTTTGATGGTTACATTTGTTCATCCATCCCTAGTTACTTTATTCAATAACCTATGACATGAATTGTCATCTTATATATACATATATATATATATATATGTATATATATATATGTATGTATTAAAACTATGGAATACTCACCAACTTTATGTTGACCTTTTATTTTTAACATGTTTCAGGAAATGATACTGTTTAGCATGCCTTGAAGACTTGATCACATCTAGGAATGAACCTAGATAATAAATAAATACCATACATTGTCACCTGATGCTATAGGAACTTTTACATTTTCTTACTTGGAACTTATGTTATTTTCCTTATTGTATGTCATGAATCTTGGAAATTTATAATAGTGACACTTTTAATTAGCATTGTGTGGCACGAACAATATTAACCCTCAAATCTTGACGTTTCCATCGTTAAAGTTAGGGTGTAACAGATTGGTATCAAAGCCCATAACTATAGGGATTTAGGTTATTAGAAATGGTGGCCTAGACTATGGTTAACCTAGGGACCCCTTTCATGAAAAATCATTATGATCTTGTAAGTTTGCTTATATGCCTATCTTATATTGTTCCTTGTTACATGCTAAATCCCTTATGTGCTATTTGTTTATATTTAGAAAATGGTGCCCTGGTATATGACTTGAACCTTGTAAGCCCTAATTCTCTAATCCTTTACTTATGCTTCTACGTTCTACCACGTCTAATCCTTTCTAAATCTTATTCTCAACTACATGTGGAAATCTACGCATCTCATCGAGTGGATAAAATTCCTTATACGATATGTCTAAATCTTGAAAATCTCATCGGAGTTTTAATTCTAATAACCTTAGGGAAGTGTGTGACACATAAACACCTGTATTCTGGATTTCTTGGCAAAAGCCCCTCGGGTTAAGGAAAGCATTTCGTATAAATCTCATTGCGAGACCTGTTATGCTTAACTGGGGATTTCCGGGATGAGTGCGAAATTATGGTCAACATACACATCTTCCTCGAGGTAATTAGGATTAAGTCACCTCGACATGTCCATGTTCCTATTGGCTATGTGGTACCAATTGGAACCATCCTGAGTATATTTGTAGAATATCTAAAATTCTTGTTTTTCTTTGAGCTAATTAACTCCGAATACTAACATTTCCTTTATTTATCTTATAGAATATCTCTCCATCAAGGAAAGCGTGCTACCTCCGATCGTAAACTCGCTGCAATGATCGCTCGACAAATGGTTGGTGTACTTCTGACAATGGTTGTTGTAACTTAGTAGCACCCTAATGGCCAACAACAACAACAACACTAATGGAAACAATCATGGTGGTGACAACAATGGTCAAGGGGAGAATAGCAACAACCAAGGTGGAAATAACCACACCTGCACATTCAAGCATTTCAACTCATGCAAACCTACTAACTTTAGTGGAAAAGGAGCCACTGGACTTCTCCAGTGGTTCAAAAGTATAGAATATACATTTATCATCAGCGAGTGTTCTGATGAACTCAAGGTCCGCTATGCTACAAATATCCTTCAACAACGGGCACTCACATGGTGGAATAGTGAGAAAAGGAACCGAGGGACTGAAGTTTCCTTGGCATTGCCTTGGGAAGAATTTAAGGACATAATGATCCAAAAGTTCTGCCCGATGAGTGAATTGTAAAAGCTAGAGGAAGAATTCTGGAACATCACGCAAGATAGTGCAATCACTTGGCTTATTCCACCCGGCATCATGAGTTGAGCATCGTCCTACCTCACATGGTGGATACTGTGCCCCGCAACATCGAGAAGTTTATTAAGGGGGTACCACCTCAAATTCAATATGTCGTGGTGGGTAGTAGGCCCAAAACTATGGAGGAGGTGATTAATATCACCACCCAGCTCACTGAAAACCATATTAGGGCTGGTACTTTGACAGTGAAAGGTGCCAAGACTAATGTGAAGGTAACTCCTGAGGCTACAAAAGAGGTGAAGGTAGAGTCCTCTTTCAAAGGCAAGAAGTGCAAGTTCACACCGGCTGATAATTACACGGTGACAACACCAAATGCTCCTCAAAGGCAAGCTGTCGTTGCAAATCAAGCCCCCATAGCGAGGGCTTATACTGGGCCACACCCGATGTGCAATATCTGCAAGTACCGTCACGCGAGTAACACTCCTTGCCGAGTTTGCTTGTTGTGCGGGAAGTATGGGCATCTGGTGGCTACTTGCCTTCGTGCTCCGAACAATGTTGCGTTGGTGACTAGTCGAGCCTACTATAACTATGGCAAACCTGGACATTTCCATCCATAATTTCCTCGTAATATGGAACTGTGCCACCGGCTCGTGGAAGGGCTTTAAACGTCAATGCCAGCCAAGCTCAAGTCAATAATGACATGGTGAATGGTAGGTCATTAATTTCTTTTAATTGTTCTTTTGTCTTGTAAAATCCCTACCTGTGTCCATTATGCCAATAATTGGTTATTATTGAGCAGGTATGTATCTTGCAAATAGTCGTTATGCTTCTATACTGTTTGATTCGGGTGCGGATAAGAGTTTCGAATCTTTAGAGTTTGAGCCTATTCTTTCCAAGCCGCGTTCTAATTTAGAGAAATCATTTACGGTCGAAGTAGCCGATGGAAAGTCGATCGAAGTCGATGTCGTGATACGTAATTGCACCTTAAATCTTAACGAGCATGATTTTCTCATCGACCTTATCCCAATGCAACTGGGGAGCTTCGACGTTATTATCAGCATGGATTGGTTAGCCAAGCAACACGCAGAAATCATATGCTTTGAGAAGTGCATTCGAATTCCTTTACCATCGGGTGATACCATAAAGGTCTTTGGGGAGAGATCAACCCAAAGACTTAAACTCATGTCTTGTATCAAGGCCCGAAAGTGCTCAACTAAAAACTACGTAGCTTTCATGGCTTACGTAGTTAACATGAAAGCTAGGGGTAAAGAATTTAAGGATATTCCTATAGTACAAGATTTTCCCGAGGTGTTTCCTTAGGATCTTAGTGGGTTACCTCCCGTGCGAGAAGTTGAGTTCAAAATCGATTTGATTCCTTGTGCGAATCCTGTGGCTAAGTTGCCTTATTGCCTTGCACCATCTGAAATGCAAGAACTAGCTTGTCAACTGCAAGAGTTGACCGAAAGGGTTTTATTCGACCTAGCTCTTCACCATGGGGCGCACCCGTGTTATTTCTGAAGAAGAAAGATGGTTCTTTCCGTATATGCATCGACTACCGAGTACTCAACAAGCTTACTATCAAGAATCGATATCATCTTCCACGAATTGATGATCTCCTCGATCAACTTCAAGGAGCCATATAATTCTCCAAGATCGATCTGCATTCTGGATATCATCAACTATGTGTTCACGACAATGATATTCCAAAGACCGCGTTTCGTACTCGATATGGACATTATAAGTTCATGGTTATGCCTTTTGGCTTGACCAATGCACCTGCTGTCTTTATGCATCTCATGAATCGAGTATGTAAACCGTATTTGGATAAATTCGTGATCGTCTTTATCGATGACATTCTTTTTTACTCCAATATAAAGACCGATCATGAGTTGCACCTATGTCAAGTCCTCGATCTTTTGAAGAAGAAAAAGTTATATGCCAAGTTCTCCAAGTGCGAATTCTGGCTCGAAAAAGTCCAATTCTTAGGACACGTGGTGAATAGCCAAGGAATTCATGTTGACCCTGCAAAGATAGAAGCCGTGAAGAATTGGTGTGTACCCATGACCCCAACCGAGGTTCGTTCTTTTCTGGCTTTAGCGGGTTATTACCGTAGGTTCATTGCAAACTTTTTGAAGATTGTGAAACCGCTTACGACGCTAACTCAAAAGAATAGACTTTTTGAGTGGGGACCCAAACAAGAAGATGCGTTCAAGACTTTGAATCACAAACTGTGTAATGCTCCTATCTTAACTCTCCCCAATGGAAACGATGACTTTACCATGTACTGCGACGTGTCTATTCAAGGCCTTGGTTGTGTTCTCATGCAACCAGGAAAGGTCATAGCTTACGCGTCAAGGAAATTGAAGGTTCATGAAGTGAACTACATAACTCATGATCTTGAACTTGGTGCCATGGTATTTGCTTTGAAGATCTGGTGGCATTATCTCTACGGGACGCAATGTATAGTCTACACCGACCACAAGAGTCTCCAACATGTGTTTAATCAAAAGGATCTTAACATGAGACAAATACGTTGGGTTGAACTGATTAGCGACTACGACTGCGACATTCGCTATCATCCTGGAAAAGCGAATGTTGTAGCCGACGCGCTGAGTCGTAAGATCCATAATAAGACTGTCTTGCTACAAGAAATCTGAGATCGAAGACAATGGTTTGACACGTTAGCGGAGTTTGACATCGAGATTCATGTGGACGTTAACAAGGCCACTATCATGCTTCAAAATATAAGGATTGATAGTGATCTCGAGTTTTGCATCCGCGAGGCTCAACAAGCGGCGTTAACCTAGGAAGGGAAAGATGAAGATTTGGCGTTTAACGTTCGATCACAACTAGAGATAAAACCAAATGGCATGTGGTATTTATTGAATCGACTTTGGATCACGAATCGCGATAATCTTTATTACTTTATTATGAACGAAGCTCATCAAACCTGATATTATATTCATCCGGGGTCCGATAAGATGTACATGGACCTGCGCGGCCAATATTGGTGGTCTGGCATGAAGAAGGATATTGCATCATATGTTTCCAAATGTCTCACGTGTGCGAGGGTCAAGGCTGAACATCAACGGCCTAGTGGTTTACTTGAACAACCCGAAATCCCTATGTGGAAATAGGAACATATATCTATGGATTCCATAATCAAGTTACCACGTAACTCTCGTGGCCATGATAGTATATGCGTGACTGTTGACCGTTTGACCAAAACGGCATATTTCATACCAATACGAGACACTTACAAGGTTTCAAGACTGGCTCGTATCTACATCGATGAAATTGTGAGTGGTCATGGCGTGTCATTGCACATTATTTCCGATCGTGATGCTCGTTTCACTTCGTATTTCTGGTCTTCGATGCAAGAACTCTTGGGTACCCAACTGGATTTAAGCACGGCTTACCATTCTCAAATGGACGGTCAAACCGAGCGAACAATCCAAACTCTTGAGGATTTACTACGTCTTTGTGTCCTTGATTTTAGTGGTGACTGGGATACGCATCTCCCTTTATCGGAATTTTCATATAACAATAGTTATCACTTGAGTATCAAGATGGCACCATTCGAGGCTTTGTATGGTCGTAAATGTCGTTCTCTGATTTGTTGGACTGACATTGGTGAGAATTTTATCACTGGTCCTGAACTTATTCAAGAAACGACCAACAAAGTTTCCAAAATTTGAAATAACCTTGAGGTGGCTAGAAGGCGTCAAAAGAGTTATGCCAGTAAAAAACGGAAACCGTTGGAATTTCAAATCGATGATATGGTTCTTTTTAAGGTCTCTCCATGGAAGGGTGTTGTTTGTTTTGGGAAGAAGGACAAGTTAGCCCCACGTATTGTAGGACCTCTCAAGATTCTGAAAAGAATTGGCAAAGTGGCTTACAAACTGGAACTACCTTCTAAACTTAGCGGGGTTCATCCAGTCTTCCATGTCTCAAATCTAAGGAAATGCCTGGCTAATGAAAATTTGCATGTTCCTCTAGAGGAAATCCAAATAGACGAGTCGTTATATTTTGTTGAGAAGCCTGTCGAGATCATGGATCGATCATTGAAGAAGACCCGAACGTCTACCACACTGATCGTCAAAGTCCGTTAGGAAAACAAACGTGGAGCTGAGTTCACCTGGGAATGCGAGGATCACATGAAGAATAAATATCCCTATCTTTTCATTTAGTCTTGTCTTTAATTTCGAGACGAAATTTCTTAAAGTTGGAAAGACTGTGACCTTTCGTAATTATTTTAAATAATTGTTAAATGTCGTTATCTCTTGTAAGAGTTGTTTTGTCAACAATGCAAATACGAGGACTCGTTGGTAATTTATCATACTTGATCTCTTTTATTCCTAAATAATTAAGTAATTAATAATAATAATAATAATAATAATAATAATAATAATAATAATAATAATAGTAATAGGTAATCGTAATAAGTGTTAATCTTTGAAATAAACGAAAATAATATAAGTTCTATTATTTTGAAACTTGTAACTAAATGATTGGGCATAAAATAAAAACACTTTAAAACCCTGGGGGCCAACCTGTAATTTAATTTAAACTAAAACTTAATGTTTTGGAATTAAATAAGTAAAACATAAACCACAGGGACTAAAGAGCAATTTTTAAAACTTTAACCCCCCTTTCTTCCCCTCCCCCGAATTCCCGGCAGGGAGCTGACCACCTCCGGCCGTGGCTCCGCCCAACTCCCAAACCATAATTTTAAACTTTGTTTTTTTCCAAAATACACCAAAGCGTTCATGAATCCATTTCCAACAATAATAAACGCATTAATTGGGCTTTAAACCGGATTATTAACATCGACGAACTCAAAACCGAAACCCATTCAACATCAAAACCGTTCCCACACTTAAGTCGCATCAATGATGCAATTAAACATGTATCCACGTTCGTATAATCATTTAGAAGTTAATGGTATGCTTAATTTCACCTGAAATCGCCTCTTTATCAAAATAATCACTCGTGAAACCACCGAACTCACAACGCAATCGAACTCCAACTTCTACACGTTTTAATTCCAAATTGACAGAGGGCTTTCGATCTTAAACACCTTTAGAAGCTACTGGTGCAAGGAATTTGATTATAATCAACTCAAACCTATTGAACCAAAGCACCATAGCCGCGCCTCTGTTTGAACTCATATCCATCACGTTTCATCGAATTAACAAGTAATAAAACTATATTTTGATTCATTTTTACATGGGGAACAAAATCCCCATGGTTAATTTCATTAACATCGGAGTTTTGATGATCAATTTGACCGAAAATGTTTCTAGGGTTCATAAGAAATTTGGGAATTTTTCTGGGTTAGTGTTTTAAATAAAATTTTCCATTTTGTAACACAAGACTAGCCTTATCCCACCGGTTAAAACTTTGAACATATGCAGCAGAGGTCACGGGTTCAAACCCGACCCCTGCATTTCTTTTTAAAATGCGTTTAATTGCTTTTTTTAAATGCAGAAAATAAGTTAATATTATTAATAATTATATAAAAATTAATTTTAATCAAAAACCAAATAAAATTATTTTTCTCTTAAATTTTCTTAGGAATTTGGTTAATATTTTTTTTTCATTTTATCTTGAAATTATATAAATTATTATAAAAATAAAATTTAGTATTAATTTTGATTTGTAAAGAAAGAAATTTCTTTAATTCCCAAAAATTACAATTTAATAAATCCTTCATTTATATACTATATATGGTACAACTTTAAATTATATATATATTTAAAAGGAAATTAATATATATATATATATGTACATATGTGTACACTTATTAAAATTTATAGAATTATTAGAATCAATTAAGTCTACAAATTACTATTTTATTTAAATAGTAAATAATAATCGTTTGATAATAAAAGTCTAACTTTTATTAATAGTGCTAAACACTAAAATCATTAGTAATCTTTTAAATACAAAATAAAAATAAAGTGTATATATTTAATAACTTAAAAATCATGGGATAAATGGTTTATAAATACAACACCATAATGATCATGATTAACTTAACACGTCATTCATTTAGGTTGAACGTTAACGAATCCTCGGCATTATTATACAAGACTTTCTTATTTGCTCATCCTTGTTATCCATGTGATTTTTTCATACCCCTTTTTATATATTTTTACACTTTTGGGGTGAAACATGTTAAACTTATGATAAATGCACTTGTAAACCCGTTTGAATCTTGTAAACACTTGGGCAATTCATCTTATTTTTCATGGTTAGTTGAACACTTGTAATTACCATGTGATGACTATAATATGTACAATCATTAACTATTGCTAGCCTGGTGACGTCATAGATCTATGGGCCTGACAAGCCTACTTGGTGTTAAACCAAGTACACTTAGATAATCGTTTAATCTTGTAATCTTGTAATTTGTCAAGGTTTGATTGTTACATTTGTTCATCCATCCCTAGTTACTTTATTAAATAACCTATGACATTAATTTCCATCTTTTATATATATTTATGTATGAAAACTATGGAAAACTCACTAACTTTATGTTTACCTTTTATTTTTAATATGTTTTAGGAAATAATACTGTTTAGCATGCCTTGAAGACTTGATCACATCTAGGAATGGACCTAGATAATAAATAAATGCCTTACATTATCACCTGATGCAATGGGAACTTTTATATTTTTGTTGCTTGGAACTTATGTTATCTTCCTTATTGTATGTCATGAACCTTGAAAATTTATAATAGTGACACTTTTAATTAGCATTGTGTGGCATGAACAATCTTACCTCACATCTCGACGTTTCCACCGTTAAGTTGGGGTTGACAACTTGCACTTCTTGATCGACCGATGTCGCTCCTCAAAGGTGGTTGGTTCACGAAGTAGTTTTGCCTCTCCTGCAATTCATTTGATTTGTGTGAAGAATCATCATAGTGCTCCTTTACGGCCGGTTATCTTTGGTGCAAAGTTGAGTGTTGGGTGTTACCACCATCATTAGTTCGTTGGTGAACCCATTCATTTGCATAATTTCTTCTCGGTGCAATTCTTTCTTGATTACCGTAGTTGGTTTTCCATACAATAATTCTTCTAATTCAATTAAGATCACCAACCAGGTCAAACCATCCTTCTTTGTTTTCCATAAAGGGTATGGTCATCAATTCATTTCCAAACGCATCCTCCTAATATGCAAAATTGTGATTTGTGGTTTCATCATAACCCAGAATCGGTAGAACCACTTCCATATCATCCATGAGCTTATCTTCTTGTCGTTCTTTACATTATGATTCATGTATCTTCTTATCCGTGACATCTTACTCATCGTTAGTCAACAAATAAGGATAAAGTAAAGACGGCTCATCATATTCGAATCCGCTTTGAATCTAGGACTTGTGTTTCATCCCTTATCATCTTCGGTTCCAGTTCTTGCTCTAACACATCAAAATATGGAGCTGGATGGGCTTCACTTCCATCCTTTTGGTTCATATTGATGTAGTAAGATGGACTGTTTTATAGAAGGTAGACATAAAGCTTATTAACTTCAACACTTAATGACTATAATGCACGGCCTCGTTCAATGATTGTTGTTCAAATTTATCTTGATTATATGTGTTTTGTTGAGAAAACATATCAATTACTTATTGTAGCAACTCATATGATGATGGACGAGGCTTGGTCTGGAATGATGGTGTAGTAGGCTACTCAAATGGTAGTGAATAAGGATATGATTCTTCATAGTAACATGTAGGACACCCGGATTGATAATAACAATCTTGTGTATAATGAAGTTCTCCATAAATATCGCATCACACCTCCATGCGATAATCCATGTGATCATGATGGTATCCTTCATAGTTGTCCCCGTAGTACCCTCCATGAGAATCACTGTAAGAACACTTAAGCAAAGCATATCATGGGCACCTGATAGAAATAAAATAAAATTAAAAAACAGGTAAAAAATACACAAAGATAAGAAATACAAAATCGCTAAAGTAACAACTCGTGTTCTTATAATTGTTGTGTACCGGTAACGATGCCAAAAACTTGATGTGTGCGGTGTATATATATATATATTTTTAATAATGATTTTCCACATCACTTGGTTTTAAATTTATAGAAATGATGTTTTTACCTTAGAACTAAACCACACACAAGTAGGCAAGTGTATCTATCGTATGTGTAACATAGCTTTGACAAGAATCAAGAATTGATCCAAGGACAGGGTAGCTACTGATAATATTTGTTATTATTCACCGATAAATATAGATAATTTGGTATTTTTATATTTCTAAATTGTATAGACAAATAAATAAGGATAGATAGAAATCAAGAAAGATAATCAATCAAAGATAATGTTTACTTAGACTTTTAATCCTCCTAAATGACATCACCTTGCAACGAGCAAAAAAACAAAAAAGTTGACAGGTCAATTGTCATGAAATGGAAGGTTGTTTTCATTAATATTAAGAAAAGTGACTTACGAATTGACCTAAAAACATGCCCCAAGTGTAACACCCGGATATTTTCTTTGAAGCCAACGAAAGAAGAAAAAGAAATAAAGTCCAAAGTCGGGGGACCAAACTCACCAACGCAAGAAAGTCGAGTAAGTGGGGATACTTGAAGGGAGAGGGCAGCTCTTACCCTCTCCCCACACCCACAAACACCAGCCATAGAGAGAAAGAAGAGAGAAAAGGGAGAAGAGAAGAGAAAAGACTTGGTTCGGGTGGATTCAAGTGTGCAAAATCGTCGTGTAGCGGGTCTAGATGAAGCTCTTCTTCTTCATGTAGTTTGGGTGAGTTCTAGGACCCCTATTTTACTCATTTTCAACTGATTTGAGGCTGGAACACATAGTAACCCCGTTTTTGTATGTGCGTGTTTGACCTATTTGGGTGTGTTTGCGTGTGATGCGTTTGGAGTTTGTTTCCGGGCTTGTTTGTGCTTGAATGGTGTTGTAGTATGCATTCCTAAGGTTTAGGATGGTTGATTTGGGCTTAGAATGGGTGTGGATGAGCTTGGAGGTTGAAAATGGCAGATTGGGTTCGGGATGAACTTCATTCAGCATCAGTTAGGGCTAGGCGACCGACTGGAGACCATACGGCTGAATGGAGTGTGATTGGAGTCCATTCGCATGACTGAGGTTCATTCGCACGACTGGAGCGCCAGTCACATGGGGAGTCATGCGACTGAAGGTCCATTCACATAGGTGCTCATTCGCATAGTGTTCATCCGCATGAGGTCCATTCGCATAAGTGCTCATTTGCATTAGTTTCATCCGTATGAGGTCCATTCGCACGATTGGGTGTTCATCCGCATTGGTGTCCATCCGCATTGGTCCATTCGCATGATGTTCAGTCGCATGGAGGTTGTGCGACTGAAGGGTGCCCATACGCCCAAATAGGGCTGTTGTACCCGAAGAGAAGCATAGTTTAATTACTGACTTTTAGGGGAAAGTGCAGATGTAAGTTGTGACGTGAAAATTCCCGTAAGTACGTGTAAGATGACCATTGGGATCTTAGAGGGTATGTTGGGCATGATGATGTTGCATGTTTATGCATGATGTATGTTATGTATGTATGATGATGCCCTGTATAGTGATGCTATAGTGTATATTGATGTTCCTTATTATGACAAATATTTATCTTTTTCGTGGCTTTACAGGTTACATTAATGAATGAATGAAAAGTATTATGTAACGTAAAGTGAAAAATAATGAAAAGAGGAACATAATGAAAAAATGCATGCATTAATGAACGAATGAACGAATGAAAGGCTTGCAAGCAAATATACGAGGTGAGCGACCCTGCTGTCACAACAGACTCGGAAGGGACACACCATTAAAAGGTGTTAGCCCAACGGTGTGCGGGTTCGCTACCCCGAGAGGATGCATATCAGGGTCTTTCTTTGTGATTGACCATTTGTATAGAACCATTGTTGCATCCCTTAGGTATTGTGGCCAGGGGTGCGATGCGCCATTATAGAAGGTCTATGATAGGCATAGGCCCAGTACCACGGACAGAAAGGTATTGTACGTGGCAATGGTACACCTAAACTTTACCCTAGGTACTGTGGCCAGAGGTGCGATGCACCGTTATAGAAGGTCTATGATAGGCCTAGGCCTAGTACCACGGACAGAAGGGTAATGTTTATGGTTGATGTAATGAAAAGAGGTAATGATGAAAGTGTAAGAATGACAGGAAAGTATGATGAATGAACGAAAGTTAAAGAATGAATGAATGAAAGAATGAATGACGAAGATAATAATGATATTATCTATGTGTACGTATGATGTATGATCGCATGAAAGTAAAGAAACGGTTTTAACAAAAGAAAAGTATGTTTTATTATAAAACTAGAACTCACTCAGCAACGCTGACTTTTTATGTGTTTCCAGTTGGCAGGTAATGTTGCTGAGGATGGCACGAGGTGGCTACTCAGCTCTTTTTGGATGGCATTCTTTTGTTTAACGCTTTAATGTTGTAATACGAACGGGCGATATTTTGAAATGAATGATGTATTACTTTGCAAAAGTGTTTATTTAAAGAAAACGAAATGTTTATTTTGAAAGTTTCCGCTACATGATTTTAGTAAAGGTATATAATTATGTGTTTTAAGTGCTTTGAATGACCAGCTGTAAGCGTCCCGGGAACAGGGCCTTACAAGTTGGTATCAGAGCCGGGTTTAAGTGAAACGGGTGAATTTTCCGAATAAACCTTAACGTAAACTGAAAATGGACGGAAAGGGAAGGGATGCCAATCTGAGTAGCTGCGTGCCATCAGGTATTTTCTTTAATATTAACCGGTATTTTGTGCTCATGGTATGTGGTTATGTGTTGTTTGTAGATTTATATACTGATCTAGTCAGGACAAGCAATGCTTGGCGTATGAAGAGTAAAGTAAGTGGCTAATCATAGCTGGCCACTGTAATTAGGGACTTACTATGTGACATCACATTTTTTTAATTAAAAGTTAACTTTGTTATATTTTAAAAGGACCTCTTATGTCAATTTTGAAACTTTGAGGACTTGTTATGCATGATAATTAATTTGGTTGTTA
>BJCO01756479.1:0-16824 GCA_018326465.1 Flaveria floridana | reverse complement strand
TAAGCACTTGAATTCACCAACTTTTTAGTTGACACTCTTTTCTTTTGAGCATGTTTCAGGTAACCTGTGAAGACTCTTAGCTTATGGACGACTTGGACTCAACCCCGAGACCATGGCATTGTTTGTGTGTGACCAATTTGTGACTTGAACAATTTGATACCATGACTATTTAAATTATGTTGAACATGTAAACATTTGGGGCTGGATCTGTTTCCAGCCTGGTGTCTTTTAAAACTTTAAATGCCATGTGATGTTCTCCCCCTTTGAGCTCTTATATTGGTTTGTTTCCGCTGCCATATATGTTGTTGCTAATCTGTGACGTCCCACCCTACCTGGGCCCGAGGGTGTGACATTTAGGTATATGTAGATGACATTATCTTTGGGTCAACTAATCAAAAAGCTCTATAAAGACTTTGAGAAGCTGATGAAGAATAGATTTTAAATGAGTGCCATAAGAGAACTTTAATTTCTTTCTAGGAATTCAAGTGAAGCAAATTGACAATGGTATCTTGATAAGTCAGTGAAAATATGTATAGGACATCTTTACAAGATTCAACATGACTGAATGTAAGGTTGCAAAGACACCTATAGCTAGAAACCACTCCTTTGGACCTGATCTTGAGGGGGAGTGTGTAGATGAACATCTTTACATGGCTATGATTGGGTCCCTCATGTATCTTACAGCCAGCAGGGCTGATATCATGTTTGCTACATGTATATGTGCAAGATATCAAGCTAACCCCAATATGTCACACCTGGTTGCTGTCAAAAGGATTCTTAGATATCTCAAGGGTGCTCCTAAGATTGGCCTTTGGTATCCAAAGAATTCTGACTTTAATCTATATGCCTATACAGATAATGACTATGGTGGCTGCAACATAACTGTAAAGTCCACATGTGGGGGATGTCAATTCCTTGGTGGGAGGATAGTTTCATGGCAATGTAAGAAATAATCATGTGTATTTGCATCAACTACTGAAGTTGAATACATTGCTGCGGCAAGCTGCTGTGCTCAAGTACTTTAGATTCAGAATTAGATACTAGACTATGGACACAACTTCAAAGAGACTCCCATCCACATAGACAACAACAATTCTATCTCTATCACAAAGAATCCTATGTAGCACTCAAGGACAAAGCACATCAACATCAAGTATCATCTAATTAGTGATAATCATGAAAAAGGATTGATAAAACTAATCAAGGTAAATACAAATGAACTATATGCTGATCTGTTCACAAAGGTTTTTGATGAGAAGAGATTTGAAAATCTTATATCAGCTATTAGGATGATTAACCTTGAATAGATGTTTTTAAAACTTAATTTATATTATTTCTAAAAGGAATTGTGTGTCCTAAGTTGTCAACTTTATCACCTACATAAGCCCAGATTCTCTTGGGAGAAAATCTTTTTCAAATGATATTCCTTGGCATTTTGAAAATTACCAAGTGTATTTTCTTTTGGAAGACATTAATATTGCCTTCGGAAGAATTTTAAGTCTTCAAATGATATAACTACTTAAAAGAAATTTACCTTCAGAAGAAATGCTTATATTTCTTCCGAAGCCAAATATGCTTCTAGTACTTATATGTATTTGAAGAACCAATTTCTTCTAAAAGCAATTATGCCTTGGAAGTTTTATTCTCTTTAAGAATAAAACTTTCAACTCTTAATATCTTCCGAAACCAAATATTCTTCGAAAGAAAAAAAATGTTGCAAGTAATTTTCTTCCGAGTCCCTTTTTTTTCACTAAGCGTATGAATATCTTCTGAAGTCAAAATTTGGATTCAGAAGTTTTTCACAAAACTTCTGAAGACAAATAACCTTTAGAAGAGTTTCAACTTCCAAGAAAACTACCTTTTTGGACACTTTCTCAGCGGTGGAACTGACATTCGGACTTCAAAGTTTATCTTTTTGCATTAACTTTGTCTCAAGTCCATTTCATATAAATATACCCAACGGTTCCCCCCTCTTTCACTATCTTCTTCATCTGCAAATTCTCTAAACATAAATTCCCACTCGCCGCCTTTGTTCTTACCTTTCTTCACCTCAAAGCTACCACAAATGGCCAACTTTGACCACAGAAACTAACCAGATTTTTCCATGCAGCTTCACAGGCAACACAATCAGGTTGCTCTATTAAACTCTGAGAAAAATCCAAGTTACTCAGAGGTCTGTTGTTTTCTTTCTTTGTCTCACTACTTTACCTCCCTCACCATTGATCCTCCACTTGATGAGGATCAACTGTTGGACTTCTGTAGGACCTGCCAAGAGGTCACCATGGATGGAGAGAAGCCACTGCCTGCCATAGTGCAGGGGAGGAAAATCTTAATCACTCCAGCTTTAATCAACTCTCATCTACAACTGGATGATGTAGAAGGTGAATTTTGTCCTTCCTAAAATCTGTTGTAAACTACTCCTTTGAACAAATGGGCTATGAAGGTGACTTCTCAGTCAGAACCTTCAAGAGGTGGAAGGTCTCTCCTTAATGGAAATACCTCCTCCATGTTATTATTCACAGTTTGTCTAACAAATAAGGAGGTTGGGACTAGATTCCAGAAGACCTCTTTTTCATAGTCCATAGGATGGTTCATGGGATCAAGTTCAGGTATTCACAATTTGTATACAATAATTTGCTTGCAAACTTGAACTTCTTAGAATGTTATATGTTGCCTAGATATGTCCAGCACATTCTCAACTGTAAACTGGCCTCACAGTTGAGAGGAACCGGTAATGTTCTAAAATTGGGACAGATGAAGCCCAGCATCTTCAAGACTATGAGAAAGCCAAATGTTGGCTTCTCAGGGGTAGAAATAGCCCTAGTCCTAAAATGTTAGAGCTCATTGCTCAAGGTGACAACCTAGCAGCACCAGCTAGTGTTGAACCCACACCTTCCACTTCAAGACAGCCTACACAGCCACAAATAACCATTACCTACCAAACAAAATCCAAAAAACCCCTTCTCAGGTTATTCAAACTGTGCAGACCCCTATATCACCACCCATAGAGGAAGAAGTGGACAATGGAGCTCCTACTTCTCCTGAGGAGCAAACCACTCCCATCTCATAAATGTTTAGTCATGAGGTTCCTCATGCTCAGAATAAAGAGCTCATCACCCAAGAAGCCTTAAGCCTTCACTTAGAGTCTCAATACTCTAGTGAACATACTTCAGAGGAAATTTACCATCCCCAGCCTCTAGATTTAAAGCAGCCAAATTCCCAACCTAGACTTTTATGATGATGAGGATATGGCACTCAGTGAGTATTATGAGTCTCTCTTCCCTTTCCCTGCTTAAAGATATATAAGTACTCCTATGTCACGCATATGTAGCCCACATCTCCACCCCACACTAAGGTGGATCTTCTTGAACCTGTTCAGGAGATCCATATTGAAGAGGCTCTCAGTTCTTCAAGTGATTACACCATTAAGACCTCAACTCCGGCAACCCAACCCATTGACACTTCAACTGAAGGTGTCAGTGAGTATGGGAAAACCAACAGCCAAGAACAAAAAGCTGGTGATGAGGAAGAATACTTAGGTCCAATTCTCTCATCCTCCAGTGATTCTTCTACTGAAGATGAGGGGAATCTCAAACTAAAAGTGCACAAATTGACAAAAACATGCACCTATTTAGTCTCCAAGTTCAGTCACTTGGAATCTCAAGTGACTACCTTGTAAAGAAGGGTCAATGGTCTGCAAATTAAGATTTCTGATCTTAAGGAACAACTAGCTATGGGACCCTTTAGGAGAACTTATCCAGGAACACAAGAACCTGAGGATGTGATAGCTTTCACCTCCAGCTCACCTATGCAAGAGGGTGATGCTACCAAAAAGGGGGAGAAAGTTATCACAATCACAGAACCTAGGAGTTCTTCTCAGAGTATGGACATTGAGGAATCACCAACCTCACTTGCAATTGTCCACACTTAGCAACCTCCTCAAGTTCACACTTATGTGGACTCTTTTATACGAAGTCTGTTTGAGGAGGGAATACCAAGGGCAATGTCAAGCCCACCATACGGAGTTAAAAATGAAATTCTAGGGTAGAGGTATGATGTTGATAGTAGAGACCTAGTACCGCATAGATTTCAAGGGCATCAGGAGGTCTTCAATTTACAAACCTTTCAACTTCTATAATAGTCTCTCTCTAGTCAATATGCCACTAGGCAACCTAACTCAACATAGGCAGGCTGATAGATTGGCTGAGAGAATCGAAGATAGGATTGTTGAACAGTTTAGACAAAGAAGAAGACAACTGAAAATAGGTAATGTCGTTGGTCAACTAGATGTTAAGGTTGAACCCAAGATTAGCTTCGAAGGGGAAACCTTAACTGAAGGCCCGGTGACAGAACCTGTGAGCATTGTCACAGAATCAACTACTTCAACATACTTTACCCTCAGTGAAGCACCAATTGGTGAAGGTGCTTCACAACCTCTCTCTAGAAAGAGCTTGACTGCTGAACCAAGTAATGAAGGCCAAAGCTCTCCCCACCCTAAGTCGCCAAGGCCTGTGAGTGACAAAGGGAAGAGGAAAATGACCTCTGAGGAGATTGAGGAGGAGGAAAGAGAAAGGAAGAGGAAGCTAAGAGAAGAGAGTTCAACTGCTTCCTCGGGCTTCATGGAAGCTGCAATCAGGATAGCCCCTAGGCTAAACACTCAAGATAATGAGTTAAGGGCTGCCAGATTGAACTATCTAGTAATCAGGAACTATAACATTCATGAACTCATCTCTCTTCCCTTAGAAGAGTTAAATGAACTGGCAGACTTAGAGATGAGAAATGAGAAGAAGGAGGTAGAGGATGCAGAATTTCTCCTTAAGGTTAAAGTAGAAAAAGGCAAAAGAGGTTATATAAACATGCTCCTACTCTCTCCCCAGTTCATGAAAGTCCTGAGAGAGAGGCTGTGGGCAACTGAACAAGCTCAGGTAGACAAGGAGATTAACAGACAAAACATGATTAACTACTGACTGCCACAGGCCTCTATCAGGCATATGCACTTCTTCCCCTCTCATATGAATATATTGAATTTGAGTATCTTATGTAGCTGGAACAACAACTCATCAATGAACAAAAGGCTACTAAGAGAAAGATGAGGGAAGAAGCTGCAAAGTCAAGAGCCATCATCTAGAAGAGTCAAAAGAAGTCTGTTGACAGATAAAGGATGATGAGCTTCTTGAGGCTATATGGATTCTCCAGAAGGAGGCTTGGTCCAATGTCTCTATCCGCTATGGATGAGCACATTAGAGTGATCAAGTAGAAGATTAAAAAGGGAGAGCTTTTGGACTTGCATTCTCCACCAAGCCAAGCTCCTCCTAAGGTACAGGTTAAGGTTAAAACAACACATACAACATAACCTGGACTTTCAGCTACATCTTAGCCGACCTCTTCTTCTATTAAACAACAGCGTTCTACTCCTTCTCCTTCTAAACATGTGAGGGAAGAGGACCCAACTGAGAGAGGCGCAACAGAACAACCTGGTATTCAAGACTAGCCCTCTCAGTCAAACACTCCTAGAGGGAGAAAAGGATGGCCCTGAAGAAAGTATACAACAAGACAAAGGCATCTATTTCCAGACCTCAGGATGAGTCAAAGCATCCTAAGGAAGTGCAACAAGAAGCTGCTCAACCAACTCCTATTCAAGTACAACCTCTTGCAACTGGAAGACCCATCTTTTCTTGGACCTTTGCTACTAATCCAGACAGATGGTATGTCATCAAAGATCAAGGTGGTCAATATGTCTACTTCTGGCAAGACATGCTTGATCTACCTCTGCATGATCTCCATGATCTCAATGACATGAGAAGGTACTATATGAGTCTGAAGGATCCTGGCCAAATGATGAAGAAGGGAATGTTCTTGATCCTAATGAGGACTGTCAACTGATGATAACCTTCTCTATTTTGGTAGCATTAGCCTGGGGGGGAGTTTGTAAGGTTGAACATAAAGGCTAATGCAACCAAAGCAACCAAAGGCTTCCTACATTCATTCACTCAGTGCTAAGTAGAAGTTGCTCCGGAAGTTTTATACTTGGTACAAGAATTACTCTAAGCATAAAATCTTCCAAAGCCAAAGTTGATCCGAAAGCTTTACACTATACTCAGAAATATTCTAAGTGTAAAATCTTCCGAAGCCAAAGACCAAATCTTCCAAAGTCAAAAGATGAAGACTTCTGAAGCTTCAAAGACAAAGTATTCCAAAGCCAAATGAAGTGAAGACTGGTTTCTTCCGAAGACAAAGAAGAACATGCTTTTCTCGGATGTACTTTCGCATAAAGCTGACACACTTTCTGCGATAACTCTGAAGACTCACCAACTTGCATGAGTTGGTGAAAAGGTCCATGCTTTTACAACTGTACATTGAGGTCTTGAGTCTGTAACTTTCTACTTTATGTACTTTTATCCTTTTTGTAATATATTAGGATATAAGCAATGGCATGTCATAGTCACTAGTCAAAAGGCAATCTGCCTTGTGACTCGATATTGATTTTGTTGTCTTTCAATGTTTTAACTGGCTTTCCAAGTATAGCCGGTTGTAGGATGTAGTATAAAGTATCTCAGGGTCTTGTATTGTAAAAAGAACTTACGCGTTATAACTCTTGTAAGAGAACTTGAGATTAATATAAAACATTCTTGAAAACTGTATATATTGTTCTTGATTTATGTCTCACTGTTACTTGTGCTCTTTGTATCTTGTTCTTAAACCCGGTTCCCTATTTGAACTGTTAAGTGTTCTAACACTCTTCTTATTATGAGACTTATTGTATTGACCATCCCTTAACCGGTCCTGCAGGGCGTAGTGGTTGTGGATGTAGGAGAACTCCATAGTTAAGTATGCTTAGGTGGCAATAATCTAGGGATAAGTGACCTCCCTGGGAAGTTTCCACCCGGGCAACCAAAAGAAAATCCATGAGCTTCTCATGGGCAAAGCGGACAATATTGGAGATATGAGGGGTCAGATGTTATAGCAGCACTCAAGGACAAAGCACATCAACATCAGGTATTGTTAGATTAGAGACAATTTTGAAAAGGGATTAATCAAACTAGTCAAAGTTAACATAAATGAACAATATGCTGATCTATTCACTAAAGCTTTTGATGAATAGAGATTTAAATATCTTGCATCAGCTATTGGGATAATTAACTTTAAGTAGATTTTTCTTAAACTTAGCTCAATACTATTCTAAAACTTGTATGCTCTAAGTTGTCTATTTTATCATCTTCATAAGCCTAATTTACTTTGAAAGAAAACTTTTCAAATGATATACCTTATATTTTTACAATTTTTCAAACATGTTTTCTTTTGGAAGACATCAAGTTGTCTTCAGAAGTACATTATGTCTCCAAATCAAATAAATACATATAACACCTTTACCTTCAGAAGAAATTCTAATATATCTTCCAAAGCTTAAATATGACTATAAGTATTTATATGTATTTAAAGGACCATATTCTTCCAAAAGCAATTAAGTCTCGAAAGATTTATTCCTTTTAGAATAAAACTTCTATGTCTTGATCTCTTCTGAAACCAAACATGTCTCAAAAGTGAAAATTCTCAAATTATTTTCCTTCCGAAGAAAATTTTTCACAAACCTTAGGAATATCTTTCGAAGTCAAATTGGGTTCAGATGCTTTTGTTAAAACTTTCAAAGACAAAATACCTTTAGAAGATTTTCGACTTCCAAGAAAACTACCTTTTTGGGCACCTTTTTAGAGGTGAGACCGACATTCAGATTTTAAAGTTTATCATTTTTCATTAACTTTGTCGCAAATCCATTTCATACATATACACTCAACGGGCTCCCACTCCTTCACTATCTTCTTCATCTGCAAATTCTCGTCTTACCGCGAGGGTCTCCACCAAATCAAGGCCAATACACGGCTTTGACTGGGAACCAAACCAAAGATCCAATACACCAACAAATAAGGAACGAGAGTTAAATTCACCCATAAACCGCCCATGTTCTTATCTTTCTTCACAACTAAGCTTCCTCAAAATGGCCAACCTTGATCACAGAAACCAACCCAATTTCTCCGTGCACCTTCAAACGCAACATAATCAAGTTGACCAGTTTGAACTCTAAGAAAGATCCAGGTTTTTCAGAGGTCTGCCACTTTCTCACTCTATAAAACCATTTCACCTCCCTCAGCATAGATTCTCAACTCTATAAGGATCAGCTATTGGAATTCTGGGGGACCTGTCAAGAGGTCACCATGGATGGGGAGAAGGCACTGTCAGCCATAGTACAGGGGAGGACAACGTCACACCCCGGACCCAGGTAAGGTGAAACATCACAGACTAGCAACAACATATGGCAGCGGAGATCATAAGAGCACAAAAGGAGAGAACATCACATGGCATTAATGTTTAAAGAATAACCGGGCCAGAAGTAGGTCTAGCCCCCATCACAGGTATATAATTCATCAGTACAAATCATTTCTAACAATAATAAATGTAAATTGTTCAAAGTGTGTTAAAACAAAACAAGCTAATGCCATGGGTCATGGAGCTAGGTCAAGGTCTTCTACACAGCCAGACTCCCATCACGGATTACCTGAAACATGGTCAAAAGAAAATTGTGTCAACTAAAAAGTTGGTGAATTCAAGTGCTTAAAGTTTAAAAGAAAAAGGATTCAATAGAATCCACATTTGATTTAAAAGAATCATAGTTTCATTGTTGTGGGGATCACAATCAACCCTGCACTCAGTCCCGGCTAGCCTCTTCAAAAGTTAAGTGATACCGGTTAATCCCGAAGGAAGAACCGAGCCTCAAACTAATGTACCATACCTGTCGGACGGTCCACCATAATATCTTATAAAACCTGTTACATGCCACAAACGACCCTGCAGGATCTCAGTGTGGTACCATTCCCGTTCATCATGGAAGGCACTGTGTGTGGGGGATTCCCCAAGTAGATCTACCCATATAAAACAAGCGGTTCACATAAGAATTAATGACTGTGATACAAGTATAAGAAGGTATCAATATTACCATAACATATAGCATAATAATATAGCACAGAAATAGTTCAGTTTAAACAGAGCATGTTTCATCCCAAAAATAGTAGTAAAAAGGGGGTCACTAGAACTCACCTTAAGATACAAGCAAAGGATTCTTCGTGCACCAGGAAAAGTTTCAAGTCTAGCACCCTATCATTAAGATTTAAGTGATAAGCCACTGATTCTAAGGTTATGGATGGTGCACTAGGTGTGCCATAAGGTTAAATGTCCAACTAGATTTTGATTTGCTAGGGCTTGTATAAAAAGTTTCCTTTTATAGTAAGTTCGGGTTTCTTAAGAAAAAATACATGTTTGACTTTGTTGGATTATTTATACAAGTTAGTTTAAGTTCACCAAATGATTATTAGTTCAAGGGGGTTGGGGATCATTTATACAAGTTAGTTTAAGTTCACCAAGTGATTATTAGTTCAAAGGGGTCGGCTTATAGGGATTTGGCATAATTTACAGTTTATTCCTCCATGTTTCAAAATTTACATTTTCTACCCTAAAGTTTGCTTCTTTCCATTTATTGACTTTTATGGCCAAATAATAGATTTTTGGGGTTAAGTAATACATCTCAAATAAGTTAAAATCCAAATTTTTTAGAATTTAGATTCGGGTCTATTATACTTATGTTTTACGTTACCGGTTACGGTAAAACCAAAGGTTATGTAATAAATATTACGGTTATGTAATAAATATTACGGTTTTAAGTTCTTAGAACATTAAATATTATTTTAAGGGATTTTAATAAGTTTTATAATCTGTTGAGATGTATTTTAAGCCACTTTTAGTTGAAAGATTCGTTTTTTGGTTTAACCTGTTTAAACGCGTTTTTACCCGGAACCGACCGTTCATAAGCGTGTTTAACCAATTTTTCATCATTTTCAATTCTTAGAGGTCTCAAATTATTGAAATAACATAGTTTTCGTAGGTTTTAGGTTTATTCCTTTGTTTCCAAGATTTTCTTCCAAAAATCACACGGTTAAGACCCGTTTTTAGGTAAAAATTCCATTTAAATTGTCCTTTGACCATTTAATAAACAAATCTGATCCATATCACATTGTTAACCCGTTTAGAGCCTGGAATTATTTCTAAAATGGCTAAAAACTATGTTCTCTTATTTTTTTAGTCGTTTCACCACCTTTCGGGTCCTAAAAATAAGCTAAAAATACCTACAAGTCCATACTTTTATTATTTTCAACCACTAACTTCACTTCATATACCTAATAACATCAAAAAATACTGAAATAATAGCTCTAACTCATGGTTTTAACATGTAACCAAAGAATAAGCTTGTAGTTGAGAGATTTCATCATTTTAGCCCATTACACATGTGTAAAATGTTATAACTCATGTTTAAACATTACCAAAACCTTTTGTAACTTTAAAAACAGGTTATTATAAGGTTAGAAAAGTATTTTTGAGTAGGTTACAATCTTTGCTTCGGAGGGTTACAAGATGGTTAGATGGTGCAACAACACCCAAAAAGAGGGTTTTCATGGTGTAAATCGGGTTACACCCATAGAATGACCAACCTAAATAATAAGATACCTTAAAGTATGTGAAAAGCTTCTCAAGAAAAAGGTTGTAGCATCAATTTTCTGTTAGATCAATGAATGGTAAGATTTTTGAGAGAAAAATGAAGACAACACAAGATATAGCCTCATTCGGGTATGATGTTGCTTACACTTTGAGTGGTTCATGATTTGGAGAGTTTATAGGGACAAAATGATCTGGATATTCTCAAGTAAGGGCTGTTGAAGTTCAATCTTGCTAGAGTTGTGCATCAAAGCTCATAAAATGCCACTTACCGATGATGGTTTGTTGTTGTTCTTCTAGTTTTGTGGCTAAAATGGTGATGGAACCATGGGTGGGTGTGTGTTTTTGCTAGAGAGAAACCGAGAGGGAGAGGGATAGAATGAGAAGAGTGTGTGTGTAGTTTGAAATGGGGGTTGCATGTAAGGGGAGTGGATGAGAGGAGTGGTGGTGTTTAGTGAAGAAGAGAGGAGGGGATAGGTGAGGGGGGGGCAATTTTGGTGTGTAGTGTGGGTTCTTGATTTAAATTTTAATGGTAATTAGTTATTACGCAGTGTAGCTTTGTAGTGTAGTGTAGTATTTTAGATGGTAAATACTAATTAGTTATTAAGCATTGTGCATGTATATGCATGCCTTGACCGTGAATTATGTGTGCATGCACACATTTTTAATCGTCTCAATTAAGTTCTAGAATTATTAGGGTGCTAATTGACTTTCCCGGAACACTAAGTTTCCCTAAGCTAAAGCTTGATTTAGCTAAATAATCACAAAGCGCACATGAAATAATAAAAATGACAATAATAACAACAATAATAATAAAGCTTATAATAATAATGATAATGATATTAAAATTAATATTAATTCAATGGGTAATGATAAAGGTTAGAATTATGACCTAGAGGTCAATTGTCACATTCTCCCACCATTTAGGAAATTTCGTCCTGAAATTTTAGCTTCGGTTGGATTTAGAATGGGTGAGTTTGAAGAGATGTGGATAATTCTTTCTCATCTCATCTCCTCGCTCCCACGTGAATTCAGGTCCTCGCCTAGAATTCCATCTTACCTTGACCTTGGGTATGCGGCTTCGTCTGAGTTTCTTGACCAACCGGTCAGTGATCTCTATAGGCTCTTCCACGAAGTTCAACTTGTCATTAATCCTCGCTTCTTTCAACGGTAACTCCATGGTCTTGTCTACCACGCACTTCTTCAAGTTTGACACATGGAAGGTGTCATGTATGTGACTTAACTTCTGAGGTAGCTTTAATTTATATGCCACGGGGCCAATCCTTGCTAGTATCTCAAATGGTCCAATGTATCTCGGGCTTAATTTTCCTTTCCTTCCAAACCTCATAGTTCCCTTTCAAGGCGCTACTTTTAGCATTACCCTGTCACCCACTTGGAATTCTAAAGGTTTTCGTCTTCTGTCAGCGTATTTCTTCTGACGGTCTCTGGCTGCTCTTAAACGCTCCTTGATTTTGAATACCTTGTCGGTGGTCTCCAACACGATGTCGGGTCATATTACTTGGCTATCACCGATCTCATTCCAACTCAATGGTGATCGATATTTCCTACCATATAGGGCCTCATAAGGAGTTGCCTTTATACTTGTGTGGTAGCTATTATTATAGGAGAACTCCACCAAAGGAACATGGTTGTCCTAGTTCCCGCCAAAGTCAATCACGCAAGCTCTTAGCATATCTTACAAGGTTTGAATAGTTCTCTCACTCTGACCATCATGCAGTGCTTAAATCTAGACGGGTTCCTAAAGCCTGCTGGAGTGATATCCAAAAGCGAGAAGTGAAGCAGCTATCACCGTCGGAGATGATTGACAGTGACACACGATGCCTGGTCACTATTTCATTGATGTACAGTTGGGCCAGCTTCATCAGGTCGTAGCCTTCTCGAATCAGCAAGAAGTGAGCTGATTTAGTTAGCATATCCACTATCACCCAAATAGCATCATGACCTCTAAACGTTCTAGGTAACTTTATAACAAAATACACCGTGACGTTATCCTATTTCCATTCTGGAATTTTAGGCTGTTGCAATGTTCCTGATGGTTTTTCATTTTCAGCTTTTACCATGGCGCAGGTCAGACACTTCCAACATAAACAGCGATTGATTTCTTGATTCCAGACCACTAGAAAAGTGCCTTTAGATCCTGGTACATCTTGTCGCTTCCGAGGTGAACCGAGTACCTAGATTTGTGGGCTTCATCGAGGGTTACCTCTCTAATCCCCCCATACTTCGGTACTCATGTTCTCCCTTCATATTTATATATACCATCATTACTCATCTCTAATCGCTTCTCCATTCCTGTTAACACTTCCTCTGCTAATTTATCTTCCTTTGATGCTTCGCCTTGAGCTTCTTTCAGCCTTGCGATAAGGTTGGTGTACACACTCATCCTCAAGGCACGAACGCGAAGGGGGTTTTCTCTTTCTTTCCTGCTCAAGCCATCTGCCACTACACTGGCCTTGCCGGGATGGTAGCGGATTTCGCATTCGTAATCACTTTATTAGGACTATGTACGTACGGAGTACTAACTGATTCAACGTTAAACCAGATCAAATAGTGCGGAATCCTATTTGATTGCCAATCCAATCAGGGAGAACGTTAGTCCGACCAAAACTAACGATTAGAATATGTTAAGAATTGATTAGAAGTGATCAGAAACGTTCTATGAAGTTGGAAGGGAGTCTCTGGACGAACTGGGATGGCTAGGGTTAAGAATTCTCGAATTGTTGCGTTTTTCCACGAATTAAGTGGTATTTATAGGTTACAGTTTTTCATGTGTACGACTGAGCCATGCGTATGGCTCATTCGTGCGACTGAGTCGTCCAATTGATTCATTTGTACGACTAAGTTAGTCTTATGACTCAATCGTGCGTTTGGCTCAATCACCTGGTTCAGTCGTGCGACTGGCCTATTCGTATGGTCCAATCGTGCGACTGAATCATGAGACTTAGTTAAACATATTCATGAACCTTTAACGATACAGAACTATGTCTAACAACTGTATACCTATATAACATATTCACATAAGCGTGTAATAATCAATCATATGAATAGATATAACATTCAATAACCAATAAACTTTCAACGAAGAGTTTTCATTACAAATATCAAACATTACATCAGTGTAACAAAATGAAAAGTCAATTACATTTAAGCTCACTAGAACTAGAACTAGGGACATGTGTACCAACAAACTCCCCCTTGGACCTAGTTCTATCTATTCTTTGACTTTCTTGGTAAACTCTTCATATCTCTTAACTCGTTCTTCTCTAGAAACCCCAGCATGAATATCAAGTGCAAAGCATAAATGTATAACATGTTGAAACTGAAGTGCTTGCACGATATCCTGCGTATCAAAAAATAGTGGCCACTTGTACAATGTGTAAACATCAGCTGCAGACAAGTTTGTGAGCCACATTGGGTCAAATACCCTTATTTTCTCTATCGTCCCCTCCCGATCCAAAACTATGACGGCTTCTCCAGTGCGTCAGTCATAATACCACCATTTGAAATGGGGTGTAAAGTCTTGTGGCATTTCCCTCAATGGAATACGAGACATTGTGCGCAGAGGGTGCCATTTCAAGACTACCTTTGGTCTTCCTGAGGTAGGGTCAACCTCTGTCTTATAAATGAACCTTTTGGGCTGTTGAGGTTTGAAGTTGACCCACCTCGTATGGTATTCCCTTTTCATTGCCTTCAAGAACCATCCCGATATCTTTCCGGGAACATCATAATGGAGGTTCAAGTTGGCAAGACGGTTAAGCTCAAATACAGGGAGAGTTTTCAGATCGTGTGGGAATCTGAAATACTCTATGCCCTTCTCTCTCTTGACAGCATATACGTTGAGGTCCTCAAAATACGCCCAGCTTATGATCTTGCCAGACACCTTCTGATGCTTCTTTACCTTGTAGAGCTTGGTGTAGGCGTTTGACTTTACAGGCTATCGCTATTTCTTTATTTCCTCCAGGCAGGCTGCCCACTCAGCGTTTTTGGTTGCTAGATCAGCATCATCCGCCTGAGGAACTTCTTCTGTAGATTCTTTTCCAGCTATCTTTTCTTCAACTTTATCGAATACACTTCTACCAAATGTTTCTCCCAGATCTGGTAGTACTTCGCCTTCGGCGTTAGTATACTGGGGATAATGGTCAGCAGTCACATCCTCGATCTCCACCTCATCGACATCTTGTAGTTCCTCATCACTGGCTACGTCGACTTCGGGAGCATCCTTCACCAATTCATCTGGATTTTGACTGAACAGTTCGGCAATCTGTTCATCTGTCATATCATGGATTATCTCTCCCTCTTCAGGTGTGTGGCTGACCGAGCGATGTATAATCCCTTGCAAATCAAGAATCATTATCAATTGAGTCTTGATTTGTCAAAGGGGTACCACATCATGCTCGTCAGTCTATTTAGTTGAACCTGTTAAAGAAATAAACAAACACAATAAGAGTTAGTATACATGATGCACATGACAAATGGCAGTTCAACTTTTCATTTATATATTTAAATAAACATTGATACATGATTTTAAGAACAAAAGTTTAATAACATATAGACATCTAAGCTTTAATTTTGCCTTGAATCATGGCCGGGTCTTCTGCAGATGGGGAGGTAGTGGGGGCAGACGACGATGGTCCTTGGTCTTGTCTCTTCTTCGTTCTTTGCTCTTGACCATGAGCAAAGGCAGATGCAGCTGCATCTGCTTCATCGTCCTCATCATCATCCTGCCTCCCTCTTGCTTCTCCATCACCATTCACATCATCATCATCACTGTCATCATCTTCATCATCATCCTCATCATCATCTCCATCATCATCTCCTTTATCATCATCTCCATCATCATCTCCTTCACTGAGCTTCAGAGGCTCATCCTTAGATCCTTTGAATTGGAGCATGATCTTCTTTTTTGCAGCCTCCAACTCCTCCAGCTTCTTGGCAGATTCCTCCTTATGCTCTTGGAGTTGAGCAATCTGTTGTGCCTGCTGTGAAATCTGCTGAGCTTGAGAAGCATTGAGCTCCCTCAGCAGACGTAACTGAGCGGTCTTTTCTTCATCAGCGACTAACAGCTTCAGCACCATTCTGTTCAGTGCTACCAGCTGTTCCTCCACTCCAATGGGAGGGAGGGATGATCCGGTGGGGAATGTGGTGTGGGATGATGGTCCGGCTTGGTGACTGGTGGTTGTAGCAGTGGCTGTGGTGAATATGGGTGGGGGAGAATGAATAGGTGGAGAGGTATGGGATGTGGCTGTGGTAGGTGGTGTAGTGGTAGAGAGTGGTGTAGTGGTAGAGGTGGAAGTAGTGGTAATGGTGGTGGTATGAAGTGTGAATCTCGGCCGCTTCCCCTTCTTACCGTAAGGCTGAGCCATCCTCTTCTTCCGAGTCCCCTTGGACCCGAAGGCTCCCCCTAGGCTACTGGGCTGGTCTAGGGTGTATGATGGATCTGAAATAGCCTCCCTAGACCCGCTCGGACGTCCACCGACCATCCTAGTCCCCCTCTCGGTGGCAACCACCCGGCTACCCACCGTCCGAGTCAGCGGCTCATCGTCCGACTCCTACTCTTCATCAGGCTGGAAGTCCTGATGGAATCCTGTAGTCTCTAAATCACCTTGTGGAGATGGTGGAGATGTAACATCAGCAGTGGTGGTCTGAGTATGAGAAGGACCTGTATCTCCACCATCGCCACTATCATCAGAGTCATCATCAGGTAAAACTATCTGCTCTGTATCAGACTCACTGTCATCATGGCACCACTTTTGCCTAGCTGACGCCACATAATCCACCCGGGCCAGATGTCTGAATAATCTCCTTACTGGGGGCTTCACTTGCTTTCCCCGGTACACCTTCTACGCCCCAGTGTTGTGTCATCCATCACCTCGAGGACAACAGCATCCTCCTTCTCCTTAGGCAGCGAGGGGAGCTTCTGATCTATAATCACCTGTAGAAAGCGTGGGTATATGCAAAAGCTTTCTTTCCCCTTTGCCTCAATGTTCTCCACCAGGTAGGTGAAGATCATCCTCGAAAAGCTGAATGGATGATTCAACACCAATGCCACGTAGGCGTTCTGCATCTGATCGGAGAGCTCGTCGAAGCCACCGTTCCTTGAGGCGATGCATCTCAGTAGTACATGGGCTAAGTATTTGAACTGGGGGCACAAGTTGCTCTTGTTGAGCATACTTGCATTGATGTCCCCCGAGTACTTAGCCCTCATGAAGCAACCTCGAACAGTAAGGGGATGTAATCGAGTGGGGCAGTCAGTATCATCCCCGA
>BJCO01756458.1:0-15065 GCA_018326465.1 Flaveria floridana | reverse complement strand
AATCCATCCCTAGTACTACATCAAATCCACCTAGGGGCATCACATGTAACTTGGCAGCAAACCTATGACCTTCTAACCCTATGGCACAGTCCTCTATCATCTTAGTAACTCTAGTGGACTTACCAATAGCGGTTTCTACTTCAAAGGGCTCATCAATGCATTTACTACTAACAGGCAGTTTAGCATAAAAAATAGCAGAGATAAATCTCCTACTAGCACCAAAATCAAATAATACAGAAGCAAGAGTTTGATCTACTGGAAACGTACCTGACACAACATCGGGGTCTGTCCTAGCCTCCTCCCTGGTCACGGTGAAAGCTCTGGCACTCGCCTTCTGCCCTTCAGTTCCGGCCGTCTTCTTTGCTCCGGAACTCTCCGCCCTCGGCCTCCTATAGTCCCTGCTTATATGGCCCTCCTCGCCGCAGGTATAACACCTTAACGCCTTACAGTCTCTGTAGATGTGGCCCGGCTTCCCACACTTGAAGCACACGTTGTGCCCCAGCCTGCACTCACCTGTATGCTCCTTCCCGCACTTGCCACACCTTTTGGGCCCCGAGCTTGATGACCCCACCCTACGGTCATCCATTCTCATCTTCTTATTGTTCGGGGTAAAACTACCACGCCCGAACCGCTTCCCATTCCAATTCCGGTCACCACCGCCGGCCTTCTTCACCTCCACCGCCATCACTTCCCTCTCATCATAGAGCCTCCCAGCCAAATCTACTGCCGACCTAAAGGTGCTCGGTCGAGCAGCGATCAAGTGCCTGCGAATGTCAGCTGGCAGTCCCTAAATGTACCGGTTAATCTTTCGAGACACCGGCGTCACCTGATCCGGCACCAGCCTCGCCATCTCATTAAATTTGGTGGTGTACTGTTGGTGGGTCATGGTTCCGCCTCGAGTTGTAGGAACTCCCTCTCGATCCTATCGAGTTCCCTATGAGGACAGAATTCCTCAATCACTAGCTTCTTCAACTCTTTCCATCGCATTTTCCCTATGGCCCTGGAACCCTCAGCTTGGACGATATTGTCCCACCAACATAGTGCTGAGTCAGTAAAGGAGTGAGTCATGAACTTCACCTTCTGGTCTTCGTGGCACTCGTTGATCTCCAATACTGCTTCCATCTCCCTAACCTAGCGGTGAGCGGTAGCAACATTGCCATTGCCATCAAAAGTAGGGGGCTTGCACCTATGGAATGCCCCATAGCTGCATCCCTTGGTTGTCACCCCTACCGCGTCATCCTCGTCCTCGTCGGACAATACCGTCTCAGGCTCTGGTCGTTCCTCCTCTCCCTTGCTTTCCTTCCCGGTCGACCCTTTCCTGTCCTCCTTCTCCTTTCTCTCCTCATTCCTCACAGCTCGGATAACTTCAGTCACTAAAGATGATAAGATTGTCTGCATGACCTGGTGCACCTCGTCAGCAATCGCCTCCCAAGCTGAGGCATTCAGGCTGGCATTCTCGTTTCCTTCACTCCGGTCATGAACCTCAGGGTTCTCATGGGTCGTCTCAGGAGCCTTAGCACTGCTCCTTGTCACACGCGGTCGACCTCTGCCTCTAGAAGCCTTGGAAGATTTCTACCCAGCCATTACCTAAACGCTATAAGAATCAAACACTAAAACAATCAGTCAAGGAAACAACTCAGTTTATGTCAAGTATAGTAAGTCCCTAATTACAGTGGCCAGTTGTGATTAGCCACTTACTTTACTCTTCACACCCCAAGCACTTCCTATCCTGACTACATCAGCATCTAAATCTACTAAGAACACATAAGTCACATAGCACACGCACATAATACTGATTAACTTTTAATAAAAGAAATACCTGATGACAGATAGCTACTCGGGCTGACATCCCTCTTTCTGTCCCATTTTCAGTTTAAGTTAAGGTTTATTTTGAAAATTTACCCGTTTCACTTAAACTTTAGCTCTGATACCAACTTATAAGGCCCCGTTCCCGGGACTCTTATAGTTGGTCATTCACAGCAATATTCACATAAGACATTACATATTATAAATTTAAGCAGCGGAATTAATTTAACAAAACCATTCATTCATTATAAACACTGTTGTTAAGCAATAAATCGTAGTTCATGAGTCACAAAAAGATTGGTTGAATGAATTACAAAACAACAGTATTGTCAAAACATGAATGGATGTCAGTCATGCCCGCCGAGTAGCTTCACCCGCGTGCCATCCTCAGCAACCTATTACCTGTTAACTGAAAAATGCATAAAAGTCAGCGTTGCTGAGTGAGTCCTAGTTTTATAATAAAACATACTTTACTTTAGTATAAGAACCATTCTTTTCTTTTATGTGCGATCACACATCATACGTACACATTGGTAATAGCATTATTATCTTCATCATCATTCATTTCGTACTTTTACCATTATTTTTCCAAGTCTTTCGCGACACAGAGTCGCTCACCTCATTAGCAATCTCAAGGATTGCATGTCTTTCGGTCTTTTATGACACAGAGCCGCTCACCCCATTAGCAATCTCAAGGATTGCATGTCTTTCGGTCTTTTGCAACACAGAGTCGCTCACCCCATTATCAATCTCAAAGATTGACCCTGTGTGCATCCTTCGGGGTAGCTAACCCGCATCACAGTTGAGCTAACGACAACAAGGTCGTGCACCTCTTTACATTTGCCTGCAAGACTTCCGTTCATTCATTTACATTCCACTTTTCTTTATCATTAATCTTTCACTTTATTAATGATAATAATTTCTGTCCCGATCATGATCATACCACGTAGAGTCATACAATAATAATATTAATAAATATGATAACAATAATAATAACCTTAATAATAATAGTAATAATAATAATGATAAGGGTCATAATGACAATCAAGCATAATCATGTGCATTAAATAAACCCTAGTCAACATCGGTCCAAAACCCTGAATGCACAGACTCCCACGAAATTTCTACATTTAATTCTAAGTGTTAGGCGCATCAGCACTATTTAGGCGCATGAGCCCTGTTTGGGCGCATTTCAACTATGCAGGCGCCTCATCCTAACACTTTCAGTTTTAACACTTAGGCGCATGAGAGGTCCAGGCACTTGGGCACTGTTGGGGCACATGAGTCCCAACACTTAGGCTCCTGGTCACAATCCTGGGCGCATGAACCACTGTTTAGGCGCATGAACTACACTTGGTATTTCTAAGGAAATTTCAGGCGCATGGTTACTATTTGGGCACATGGGGTTTCAGGCGTATTGGACTTAGGAGCATTAGGTACTGTTTGGGTGCATGAGCAACCCTTGAAAATTCTAAGGCAATATTTAGGCGCATGAGGTGTTATTCAGGCACATGGGGTCTTGGGCGTACGGGGTTACTTAGGCAGTTTCATCAGTTGGGCGCATGGGCCCTTCCTAGGCGCATGGACAGCCACAATACACTAACAACATTCATAATCGGTCCCAAACACCAATTTAACCTGTTTTAAGCTTAGTTGTAACAACCTAAATAACAAAAATATACATATAACATAAACATAACATCATAAGCACCCCAAATCACACCCCTTCCATATAATCATACAAACGTACATACGGGGTGAAACCCATTTTTGTAAAAAAAAACATTTATGTATACATTTTTCAGCCCTAAATAAGTTAAAAACATGTAAAAAATGGGGGATCTAGAACTCACCTAATGTAGTCTTCAAGTAAAACTTCTCCAAACTTGAAGTTACCAAGAGTTTAAACACCTAACGAGCATACATACACCAACCGAACACATAAAACACATAATAATTGATTCTTGAGTGGAACACCCCATAAAACTGAGGCAAAAACACAAGAAAACACTTACCAACAAAGATTCTAGCTTCTTCTCTTCTTCAAACCGAGAGGACTTCAGGGTTTTCTCTTCTTTTTCTTTTGTCGACTGAAAAGCAGGTGAAAAAGGTTGATATGGGCATCCATGCCCATATATATTATATTATTTTGACTTTTGTACTATTTTACACTTTGCCCCTTCCACTTGTGTCCCTTTTTCTTTTATGAAATATACTTTTAATTCTCTCCTATTTTAAGAGAATTTCGGGTGTTACAGAAGCTGACTATGTTGTCTGTTTGACTCCCATCACGACAAACCAGGTCGTGAAGTTGTTAGTAGTTTAGGACAAAATTACACCCGTTGACTTCCGGTCACACGGGTGGGGCTTGTCAGACCCAGTAGTACTACCCAAGATTTCCTGCTATATTTCTTAATTAACGATCCTAAAGTGTGAGGGATTTCTATGATATATCACACTATGTCTTACTAAACACAAGTTATAAAAGTAAAGGGTTTAAAGTAGAGTATGCTTTTTCCCCCAAAAAGAGAGGTAAATAAAAGTGGGGCATCGAACTCACTTGGTCACATGAACAATATAAAAGCTTAACTCGAAAAGAGAGGAAAGACAACCTTTAGAGGTTACCTAGAACACACAAGTATATTAGTATGTGTACACATAATCATCATTAAACCCTAAGTCCTCTATAAACACATGGACTTAAAGTTTTGGGAAAAACAAGACACATTGACCCAGTTGACCCGTTTGACCCATTGGTGACATTATAGTTGAAATTCCATTCAATCAAGCATAATAGCCCATCGTACATGGTTATCAAACAAGATGTTCACATATGTCACTACATCAACCACTTGTTTTTCCTAGATCATCATAAAACTAGATTATCATACACAACATACGAATCTCAAGTAATCATCATGCTCCACATAATTCCAATTACATCACAACTAATGCAATATACATTGAGTCTAATCATGCACAACATGACATGTGAAGCCACTCAATACTTCACACCCTAAACCCTACCAATCCTACTAAGTAGGGGCCTCAGATTCGCACGTGTGTATGACGATCATCATCACATTGTTCAACAAAATTCATGCCATTCAACATACCCAACAATGATCTACAACAATCCCAAACATGGTCCTATCATAACTTACATAACCCATTACCATGTGTACCCACCAAAATGATCAAATCTCTAAATAACCAAACAAGCATCCATATAACACAATAAATCCATTCCACCACATTAGACACCAACAATGGACTTGCTAACATGATCCTAACGTTACCATTATGCCCAATTCATCATATCCAAGAATTCATATAATTAAATTTTCTCTCTTGGGAAAGTGCATCCTAAAATCCATCTAACACTCATTACATTCAAGAATTCATCAATATACTAATTCAAGCTCACATTATCATCCAGACATGCTCAACACCATCCCAACATCATAATCCATCAATTTGATAACCAAAAGTTACTACTTTTAGAAAGATATGAACTACAATGTAAATCTTTAGAGTTCTAGCATAATCATCATCATTCTAACATCCATACAACATCACAAACACATAACATCATCAATACATCAGCAAATCACCAAGTTAATGAAATAAAGTTACTATTATTAGTAATATGTGAACTACACATCAAAATCATGGATTTTCTTTCAAAATCATCATAAACTAACAACAATACAATCCAACTAACATCAATATATCATCAAACAACATCATTTGCACAATATCATGATAAAAGTTACTATTTGAGGTAAGGTATGAACTAGGTCATCAAAATCATGGAATTCTTGCACAATCAACATAGATTAACATTCTTACAACGTAACTAACATCATATCATTATCAAACCATCATTATTTTCATATTTGCATGCCCAATTTACAAATTAGGGTTCATCATCATCAAAAACTATGAACAACTTGATAAAACCTATCTTTGAATGTGTCTAGATGATTAGCACTTCAAATCAACTTGTAGTACTTGATTAACACTTGAAATTGACTTGTTCTTGGCCTAAGAGCTTGAATTCGCAAGAATGGAGGTGTGGTGTGGTGGTTTCGGCTGAATGGGATTGTGGGGGCTAGGGTTGGGATTTTGTTTAACTTAACAAAAATAATTTTTTCACAAAAACCCTCTTTTAATCAACTTTTATAAAAAATAATCTTTTTAAATACTTTTAAAATACTTTTAACTACAAAATACAAATATTATTAATCAATAATAATAATCATATATATTATTTGCACTAATCACAAAATATATGAATTAAATATAACACGTTATCACGTTACGTGATAAAATTTACAAATAATATTTAAATCACGTAAGCATATAAGCATAACACAATAATCATATTATTGGTTAAATTATTATTAGTTTATCATTATTAGTTGTTATTAAGTCACCAACATTCAACGACAACTAGTGTGTGCTCACGACACGTGTATGCAAGACCTAGCGGAACTAACGGAGTTTGGTCACAGAAAATTACCGTATGTCACATTATACCCATGTTAAAGAATTTTCATCCCGAAAATTGCATTACATGGTGTGTTCCATCACTGGTCTACCGTATTGGCATAAAGTAATCGAGTAAGTTTCGGGTGAGTTGTCACATAATCCCCATGTTGAAATAAAATTTCAACCCGAAATTTAATCAATACCTTTACTTGCTGGCATCGTCTTTTTGAATAGTTAAGGATACTTAAGCTTTATCTGGTCCTTACGTTCCCAAGTGAATTCCGGTCCACGTCTCGAGTTTCAACGAACTTTGACTATGGGTATCTTGATTTGCTTATTTGTTTTTACCTCACGATCTATCACCTCGACTGGCTCCTCAAGGAAGCGTAATTGTTCATCTATTTGCACTTCCTCAAGCGGTACTACTATTGTTTCATCCGTTAAGCACTTATTCAAGTTTGAGACATGAAATACATCATGAATTCCACCCAGCGAATCAGGTAGGGCTAATCGATAGGCAACCAGACATATTCTTTCCAATATCTCAAAAGGTTCAACGTATCTTGGGTTTAGCTTTCCTCTTTTACCAAACCAAATCAAGCCTTTACACGGTGAGACTTTCAATAAGACTTTGTCACCAACCTCAAACTCTAGGGGTTTCCGTCACTTATCAGCATAACTTTTCTTTCTATCGCGTACTGCAGCCATACGGTCCCTTATTTGTACAATCTTCTCAGTGGTCTCGTGCACCAACTCAGGGCCAGTTAATTGGCTATCACCAATTTCTACCTAACAAACTGGTGATCTACATTTCCATCCATACAAAGATTCAAATGGTGCTTCCTTTATGCTAGTGTGATACCTATTGTTGTAAGAAAATTCTACCAATGGTAGGTGAACTTCCCATTTATTCCCGAAGTCAATCACATAAGCACGTAGCATGTCCTCCAATGTCTGTATGGTACGCTCACTTTGACCATCGATTTACGGATGATAAGCAGTACTTATGTCCAAACGCATACCCAAGGATTTCTGTAATGACTGCCAGAAATGCAATATAAAACGAGCATCGCGGCAAGAAATAATTGAGACCGGTACACCATGTCTCGAAACTATTTCCTTGAGATAGAGACAGGTTAAATTTTCCATCTTATCTATTTCCTTTATTGACAAGAAATGAGCGGACTTCGTTAATTGGTCTACGATAACCATATTGTGTCACAACCAGTATTAGTCCGGGGTAGTTTGGTAATGAAATCTATTAAGATTTGTCCCCATTTCCATATAGGAATCTCAGGTTGTTGTAATAGTCCAGATGGTTTCTGATACTCCATTTTTTCCTTCGAGTAGGTTAGGCACTTGCTCACATATGTAGCTACATCCGCCTTCATGTTAGGCCACCAGTAGTGCGCTTTCAGATAATGATACATCTTGTCGGATCCAGGATGTATAGAATACTTAGAATTGTGTGCCTCACTTATAACCAAGTCTCTCAGATTTCCATAGACAGGAACCCAGAGTCTATCCATGAAATAATGAATTCCATCAGCTTTCACCTCAAGTTGTTTATCCATCCCATGTAACGACTCAGACCCGATATTCTCTTCTTCTAAAGCCTCTGTCTGTGCTTCCTTAATTTGTTCAGGCAGTTGAGTGCTGATCGTAAGCTGTAAAGCTCGCACTCGTCTAGGATTAGCTGTTTTTTTCCATCTTAGGGCATCGGCAACCATGTTTGCCTTCTCCAGATGATACTTGATAGCACAATCATAATCATTCAGTAACTCTACCCAACGTTGTTGCCTCATATTCAGTTCTTTTTGCTCAAAGATATGTTGAAGACTCCTGTGATCGATGTAGATAGTGCACTTGGTACCGTACAAGTAATGTCTCCAAATCTTCAAGGCAAAAACCACTGCATCCAATTCCAAGTTGTGGGTAGTATAGTTCTTCTCGTGAACCTTCAGTTGTCTTGAGGCGTATGCTATCACCTTATCTCGCTACATTAAGAAACAACCCAGTCCCTGAATGGATGCGTCACAATACACCATGAAATAATCTGTTCCTTTCGGTAATGCTAGTATCAGTGCGCTGCAGAATTTCAATTTCAGCAATCGGAAGGCTGATTCTTTACTTTCACCCAATTTAAATATGATACCTTTATGTGTCAAGGCAATGGTGGTTGAGCCATTTTGGAAAATCCCTCAATGAAGCGTCGATAGTATCCTGCCAATCCAAGGAATTGACGTATCTCACAAGGAGTCTTAGGAACTGTGCAATTCTTAATTGCTTCGACCTTTGTAGGATCTACATGAATTCCATTCTCATTCACTATGTGACATAGAAATTACACCTCTCGTATCCAGAAGTCACACTTAAAGAAATTAGAATATAGTTGCTCCTTATTCAACAGTTCTAAGATCAATCGTAGATGCTCTTCGTGTTCCTCCTTGGTCTTAGAATATATCAATATGTCAATGATAAACACGATAACAAACTTATCGAGGTAGCGTTTGCACACACGGTTCATGAGGTCCATGAACACTGCTGGTGCATTAGTCAACCCAAACGGCATGATCAAGAATTTATAATGACCGTAGCGAGTCCTGAATGCCGTCTTCTAGATGTCTTCCTCTTGGAATCGCAACTGATGATACCTAGATCTTAAATTGATCTTAGAATAATAACTGGATCCCTAAAGTTGATCGAACGGATCATCAAGATGAGGTAAGGCATACCGGTTCTTGACTGTGACCTTGTTCAACTCCCTATAGTCAATGCACATCCAAAATGTGCCATCCTTCTACTTAACAAAAAGGACAGGGGCTCCCCAAGGTGATGAGCTAGGTCGGATAAAGCCCTTATCTAACATCTCCTGAAGTTGTGACAAAAACTCCTGTAATTCATTCAGTGCTAATCGATAAGGTGCTCTAGCAATCGGGGCTGCACCGGGAGTCAACTTAATCTGAAATTCCACTTGACGATGAGGTGGTAATCCAGGAAGTTCCTATGGAAACACCTTTGGAAAATCGCGAACCATTGGAATGTACTCCATCATCCTTTCCTCTTATTGCTTGTCAGTCACCAAAGCTAGTACAGCTAGTCAACCCTTACGTAGCATCTTCTGCGCTTTCATGACTGATATGATGCCTATCACAACACCACTCCTTTCACCCTTAATTGAAAGAATTTCGCTATTCTCGAGAGGAATACACATAATATTCTTATGGCACACTACTTCTACATGCTTCTCAGATAGCCAATCCATTCCTATAATCACATCAAAGCCCCCCGAGTGTAATGGGCATAAGATCAACACCGAAAACATGTCCGACCAGTTCTATCTTACAACCCTTGTGAATGTGCATGATGTGAATTGGTTTACAATTAGATAATTCTACGGTATAGGTAACGTCCAAGGCAGAAGGCATATCATTCATAAGACTACTGAACTTAGTGGAAATAAAACTACTATCAGCTCCAGTGTCAAACAATACGGAAGCAAAACGACCATTAACAAGAAATTTTCCAGTAACAGTAGTAGGGTCGTTTAGATCCTCACCTGAACCCATGACGAAGGCTCTTCCCTTAGCACCACCATTATTACCACCATTGTTTCCGCCATTCCCCGCGTTGTTGTTATTGTTGTTGCCGTTGTTTCCCATATCATTGCCATTTTTCCTCAGTTGAGGGCAGTTTCTCTTGTAGTGTCCTTCTTTTCCACACTCGAAACAACCTTTTTGTGTTTCTTGAGGTTGTTGAGGCTTCCTCATCAATTCACCACGGCAATCTTTTGCCACGTGTCCAGCTTTCCCACAATGCTGGCATCAAAAGTTGTCACACCTTCCAGTGTGGTGGTAGTTGCACCGACTGCACTTGGGATACTTCCTCATGTATCCCCCTTGGCCTTGATTAGTAGTGACAGTTTGATTGAATCTTCAGTTTTTATCGAATTTCCTCATTTGTTGCTGATGTTGGTGTTATTCCTGTTCGCCCGAAGTTGGTTGTTGTTTGGACCATCCTACTTATGCTTATTGTCAGGTACACTCACCATTGCCGGTACACTAGCCACCATACCCCATTTTGGCAGTTTACCTTGTTCCACTGTGTGGCCGGTCAGCTTGTGAGCCAACCGAATTGCTTTCTGAATGGTAGTGGGGTTAGAAGCAGTGACCATGCTTTGGATTTCGGGTACCAAACCACGCAGATACAATTTGATTCTTTTGTGCATCGGGGTCACCATCCTGGGGCACAAGGTAGCCAACTCATGAGACCTGGTGGTGTAGGCCTCAATCTCAGAACCCCACATCTTCAACTGCCACAGTTCCATCTCCAACTTCTGCACCTCATCCCGAGGGAAGTATTCCTCCGTCATCATCCTTTTGAATTCATCCCATGGCAGGTCATTCACCATAGCTTGACCCAGTATTTGTACTTGGGCATTCCACCATAATAGTGCTGCCCCTCCCAGAGTCCCGGTTGCATACTTTACCTGGTCAACCGGTGGGCAGTTGCACTTGGTGAAAACTGATTCGGTTTTCTTGAACCACCTAACTAGCCCTACTGCACCCTCAGCTCCACTGTAGGTGTGGGGCTTACAATCCATGAAGGATTTGTATGTACAGGGTGGAGGTCCTGTTTCAATAAATCAAAGCGTTTAGTCTGACTGTGTAAACAAGTAACTGATGTACTGCTATGTTACTTGTATTATTTACCTACAGACTGTGCAGCGTGTGTTGCAGCCACTACCGCCTGCACCTGCTCATTAATCAAAGCAGTCAGTTATGCGGGGGTCATATTGATCATTCCCGCACTGAGTCCACGTCCGGCGCCACATCCAGCGCCATGTCCACGGCCACGTCCTCTACCACCGGCTTCCATTTTCACTTTACATTCACAAACACAGAAATGAGTAACATGTAACACGTTCATCTCATTAAAGCATAGTAAATAGTAAGAAAATAAAGCAATTCATCAACCATAACATTTATAACTAAAATAATAACAAAAGATAAATTAATTGTAACCGATTCACAAAATATTCCATCAATGTCAAAAATTTCAGTTTTTCAGTTGGGTGGGAAACAACCCTTCCCACATAGGTTTTCGAATGAAAAACACTACGCAGTCTAAGTCAAATGACAAAAAAAGGAGGATCAATCTAGAACATCATATCCATCATTGTCCTCTTCCATGTCATTGGGCTCTTCTTCCTCAGTTGGGGCTTCCTTGGGTTCTTTCTCGGGTTCTTCATCTTCCTCTTCTGGTTCTGCTTCGTGTTCCACAGCTATGTGCATCGCCGCAAAATGTGCCTCCAAAGCATCAAGTCTGGCCCCATGATCATGTAGAGTGTTGTCCTTAGCCTCTGATCGTTGTGTCGTCTGAGCTATCCTAACAGTTAAATTGCATTGCTGCTGATAGCACTGATATGGTAGATCTTTCACTTCAGCCAATTCCCTTCTGGTGTCTCCCATCTGTTGTCTCAGTTACAAGACCAGTTCAGTAAGCCACCGAGTACGTTGTTTCTCCATGTCCAATACTGCCACTAGAGCTGCAATCACCTGCTCATTAGGCTGCGCCGTCCTAGGGAGAGAAGGTGTAGGCTGCTCAGTACTGTTCCTAGTCCTTTTCCTCGTAACAGGCACATGCTCCCTATACATCATATGATCCACATACTTAGGGTAGAAGCTGCATTCCTGTGGAGGGCCACGTTGTCACACCCCAACCTTGATGGCAGAATCGTCGAGATGTGAGGGTTAAGATTGTTCACAACCACATAATGTTATTATTTAAATCCAAATATTATAATGATAAGTTTCAAAAGTAAATTACAAACATAAGTCTCAAACATGAAAACAAACATAACATAAGATAAAATAATCCAAGACAATTTATTTATTAATCTAGGTCCATTCCTAGATGTGAATAAGCTTCAAAATTGGCATCAAAATTGGACGTTTCCTGAAACATGTTAAAAATAAAGGGTCAACAGAATGTTGGTGAGAATTCCATATTTTTCAATACATAAGTATATAAAAGATGGCATTTTATGTTATAGATTAGTGAACAAAGTAACTAGGGATGTAAGATAGATGCACAATCAAATCTTGACAGTTTACAAGTTTTCGATGTTTACAAGTTTATACGATTAGCTAAGTGTACTTAGATTAACCAAGCAGGCTTGTCAAGCCCATAAATCTATGACGTCACCAGGCTAGCAATAGTTAATGATTGTACATATAATCGTCAATACATGATAATTACAAAGATCAACTAACCACAAAATATAAGTGAATTGCCAATAGTTTACAAGAATCAAACGAATTTACAAGTGCAATGATTATAAGGTAACATGTTTCACCCCAAAGTGTGAAAATATGAAAAAGGGGTATAAAAATACTCACATGGCAAATAAATATAAGAACGACGATTAATAAGAATAATAATAGGCGTCGTTCCAACGTAAACCATCACAAGACACCTAAATATATATATTCACAAGATTTAAGTTAAATTATAAGTTTAATGAATTAACGAGAACTAGGGTTTCAATTTGGTATTTGTTAAATAATTATATTTAATAAAATGGAATAAATTTATATTTTCTTGGAAAATATATATATTTATATTTTATTCGAAGATGTGAAAAGAAACAATTATAATAATTTAAAAGGTTGTATATAAAGTTTATATAGAATTTTATAAGTAAAATTTATTACTATTTAAACAAAATTCATTGAAAACGGATTTTTTTTGGTCCAATAATAATTTACTAATTATTATTTTCAATTCAAAAAAATTATTCAAACAAGCTTTGCTAAAATGTTTTATTAAAAAACATTTTTATATAAACTTAGAAAAATTATAGAAAATATTTGGAGGCTTTTGAAAATATTTGGAATTTATAAAAATAATTTTTATATATATTAAAAATTTTCTAAAATTTATTTTAGGCTAAAAAACCTTTAAAAATAAAACATGAGGGTGCCCGGGTTCGAACCCGGGACCTCATGTTTAGGAAGGAAGTAACTTAACCAGTTGACAAGGGCCGTGGCCTTGGTTCAACTTGGTTTTAAACCTTTAAAATACATAACAAGCAAAACCCCCAAATTCTCATAAGAACCCTAATTCAATTTGGGTCAAATTGACCCTTGATTTGATGTTGTTAACGATTATGATCTTAGGGCTTTTTGTAGATACATGTGTACCTAGTTTCTGAGCTTAATGTAACATGTCTTTATTATCTTACACATCTGTAATAGTTGGGTACTTAATGAAATGAAAATGTTTGGTTGTGTTTATAATGTTTATTATTTCATTAATGAGTTTTTTAAACGCGTATCGAATTAATTATATAGGTTTGTTGTTGTTTGAATTAATCTTGGTAATAAAATGTTTAAGAAATGTATTCAAACTTAGTAATGTGAAGTTCTCATGCAAATGGCCCATGCTAATGAACCATACGTATGAACAATTTCATACGAATGACTCAGTCGCACGACTGAACCAGGAGACTGGATCAGTCGCATGATTGGAACATAAGATTGGCTCAGTCGCACGACTGAACATTCAGTCGTGCGAATGGATCAACCGCATGACTCAATCGCACGACTGAACCATACTCATGGTTTAGTCGCCCGAGTGAGGAACACTAACCTATAAATACCACTTAAATCGTGGAAAAACGTGGCACTTCGAATCCCTACGTACCCTAGCCGTCCAGAGACCTCTAAGAACCTGTTCCAAGTTCATAGATCGCACTAGATCGATTATCAATCGTTCTTAATGTTTAGATTCAATTTACAATTGATTCTACGTGCGTTCTCACTGATTGGATCGCCAATCAAATAGGATTCTGCACTATTTGAATAGGTATATACGTTTATAAGTTAGTACTTCGTTCAATACTACGTCCTGACAAGTGGTATCAGAGCCTTGGATCTTGATTTACGTGTGATTCAATCGTTCTTGATATAAAGATTGTGTTTTTCCACAAAAAATGCAATTCTTTTGTGTCAAACGGTGTTCTAAACGTCTCCAGTTCGTAAAGTTCATTTTTCCTGGCATACAATAATTAGGGTTAGTGAAAATTCATGTTTTTGCGTCCAAAATACCTTAAACCTTCGAATTTTCAACATACAGCAGCTTCAGTCGCCCGATTGACTCAATCACACGACTGAGTTCATTCGCATTCCTCATACGCACGATTGGACTCATTCGTATCTTCATTCGTACGATTGAACTGTCTAGTCACATTGTTCATCCGCACCTGTCTATACACACGATTGATTCATACGCATTGGTTTATTCGAACATTTGAGTCATTCGCATTGTTCAATCGCCCGAATAGCCCAATCGCACACCTTCATTTGCACAAGTAGACAATTTTGTTTCAAAGTCTAAAGTTAATAGTAATGGAGAACCAGTATTCAGCGTTCACAACAGGTAAAGATTCAAGGATCCAGAATCTGTTGCTTCTGGAAAATGAAGTGGGGAATCATAACAAGCCTCCTAAGCTAATCACATTAGATGATTACCCACAGTGGAAGCAAAGATTTCAGATTTATTTGAGTGGCGTAGATCCCAATCTGTGGGAGTCGATAGAGACAGGTTACAGCATGCCTGTAGGTGCAGATGGAGTTAAACTTACACTACGGGGCATGACTGATGGACAAAAGCTCAAGTACAATGCTGAGAAGAAAGTTTATGCTCTGCTTACTCAGTCAATTCCGAAGGACATTTCCATCAATTTTCTGAGAACAAGCAAG